>JAUZST010006436.1:0-14868 GCA_034779995.1 Parotocinclus haroldoi
GATTATATGAAGTTTTGTGAGTGCATGTGCCCTAAAGGACTGTCTCAACTTTGGGATTAAATTGGTATATTAAGGCAAAAACTGGCAGACAGGGTGACAGTCATAATCATAAGTGTATAGCCAGTGAGGTAAAATAGGCATGGGAACAAAAGCCACGCTTACAGGATGCATAGATGGAAAGTGCAGAAAAAAAAACCTTGACTAATTGACCAATCGAAAACTTAAATGACAGATTAATGGATTGAATAGTAATTAGTTACAGGCCTACTGTAATCCAAACAATGAATATACTATGTACTATATACCAGTTTTTTTAATTTAAAAGTGAAAGTGATCTGTGTCTCGACAAAATAGTTGTGCCTAACTTTAAAAAATAATGCTATGTTCATGTTTCCTTGTCAGTGTCGTGGGACCTAGAGCATCTATACTCAGAGAACACAGGGTGCCAGTGTAGGTTTGCCCAAGATGGAACAGCAGTCCATTCCCCTCCTAGTCATGTCTGCAGTGCCACCCAAATAGTTTAATTTGATATTAAGACTAAGCTATGTTAAACGTGCATAGTAAATATTATTTTTGCATCTGTGTTGCCTAGGTATTATCCTGCATTCTCAGTATATAAGGATGTTTAAAGTATTGTAGCTCCCTCCCTTGCTGCGGTGAAACCAGCCTAGGCACTGCTACAGCTTATAGAACTGGTATGGTAAATGGTATTGAGCTATACCATGAGCAAATATTGCTCAGCATTGCTATTCACAGAGTCATCTTCCAGTGTACTGGGTGCATAATGTGTGTATGTGTGTGTGTGTGTGTGTGTGTGTGTGTTTGTGTGTGTGTGTGTAATAGGAACAGAGCTAGATGCTGAAACTGTGGACTAGTGACGAAAATCTGACGTCTCTTTCTGTCTGACTCACTGCCACTGTGTTTGCATGTTCATGTGCGCGTGTGCTGTATGTTCATGCAGGAGGAAGGGGGAGGAGTGGTAGTTTCCTGCAATTATTCTATTTATTCAGCCCAGCAACTTCATACATATCAGACAGTTCTCTCTGTCCTCACCAGCCTTTCAAACTTAGATGAGCATGGAGCACCTAAACAGCTCCACACAAGCAGGCAGACTGGTGAACAGCAGCAACACTTGTCACTGCAGTCGTATGTACAGAATTGACCTGGTGTTTGTTTATTTGTGTCTGTGTGTGTGTGTTTAAAACCATTAAAACCTACTCTGTTATTGTGCATACAAAGGACGTTGTGCAGGGTAGCACAAGTAAGACCTAATGAAACACATCTCAGCAATGGAAAATCATGGTCCGTATCATGATCATGTATAGCAGACATACACACACGTGCGTGAACACACATGGACATGGACACACATACACACACACACTGTCCTGATGCTGAATTAGCCTTCCCATAAAATGCAGGAAAGAGGTAAAGAGACAATATAAATGGCACTTGCTGCTTTCTCCATGTGGTACTTGACACATTTATACAATGCAAAGAATAATAACTAAGAAATACAAGTGTAGTTTATCTTACAGGTGCTCAAATGAGTATCCAAGAACACTAGCTAAATTATATAGCTGCTTCATTAGAAGGGAATGGCTGTTGGAAAACTACAATCCCACAGCAGTTTATTAGTGAGAAGCCTGGCCTCTTTTTACTCCTGCATATTGTAACTTCCTTCTTCCTGTTATTATACAGTGGGAGCCCTTGCAATGCATTTATGTGCATTGATTTTGGTTTCATACTTCCACATACTTTTCATACTTCCACTAAAAATGCAATTACTTCTTTATTCATTCATTACTTGAGAAAGTTTCTAATACATAATATGTACTATCATCATAGCATGATTTATGCTACTCCATTTTCGCATAGAGGCAGTTCTGAAGGCCAAAATCAGTCCAACCCTTTACTAGCAATGTGTACCTAATAAATTGTTCATTTGGGGTATGTATGTATGTATGTATGTATGTACAGTATCTCACAAAAGTGAGTACACCCCTCACATTTTTGTAATTATTTTATTAAATCTTTTCATGGGACAACACTGAAGCTATAACACTTTGATACATTGTAAAATAATCTACAGCAGGTCAGCTTGTACTTCTAAGTAAAATTATGTGCCCAATTATCCATTTTCTCTCCCCAGTGTCATGTTACTCGTTAGTGTTACATGGTATCAGGTGTGAATGGGGAGCTGGTGTGTTAAATTTGGTGTTATCGCTCTCACACTCTTATACTGGTCACTTTAAGTTTAACATGGCACCTCATGGCAAAGATATCTCTGAGGATCTAAAACAAATAGTTGTTCTACATAAAGATGGCCTAGGCTATAAGAAGAAAGCCAAACACCCTGAAATTGAGCACAGTGGCCAAGATTATACAACGGTTTAACAGGACAGGTTCCACTCAGAACAAACCTTGCCATGAACAACCAAGTGCATGTTGAATGCAATGTGCTCAGCATCAAATCCAGATGCTGGCTTTTAAAAATAGATATAGGAGTGCTGCCAGCATTGCTGCAGAGGTTAAAGGGGTTACAGGTCAGCCTGTCAGTGCTCAGACCATACGCTACACACTGTATCAAATTGGTTTGCATGGCTGTTGTCCCAGAAGGAAGCCTCTTTTAAAAATGATGCCCAAGAAAGCATGCAAACAGTTTGCTGAAGACAAGCAGATTAAGGACATGGATTACTGAAATCCAAGCGTGTGTGGTGGCACCGAGCACAAAGACTAGTGTGTCTTGCCGACATTCAAGCATGATAGTTGGAATGTCATGGTTTGGATCTGCATGAGTGCTGCCGGCTGTGGGGAGCTACAGTTCACTGAGGGAACTATGAATGCCAACATGTACTGTGACCTACTGAAAAAGACCATGATCACCTTCCTTCAGAAACTTCCTTCAGAAACGATCCCACTGCCCTGCTAAAGAAACTGAGGATAAAGATCAAGCAGGTTTTCAGTCTTAAACCCTATTGAGCATCTGTGGAGTATTCTCACAAGGAAGGTAAAGGAGCACAAGGTCTCTAACATCCATCATCTCTGTTATGTCATCATGGAGGAGTGGAAGAGGATTCCATTTGCAACCTGCAAAGCTCTAGTGAACTCCATGTCTTGAGAGTTAAGGCGGTGCCAGTAAATAATGGTAGCCTCACAAAATATTTAGACTGCGCACAATTTCTTCATTTTAATTTCGGGGTGTACTCACTTTTGCTGCCAGCAGTATAGACATTAATGGCTGTGTTGAGCAACCCTTTTGATTTAAACTGTTATACAAGCTGTAGCCTAACTACTTTACATTCTATCAGAAAGTCATATCGTCACATTTAATAATATAGTTACACAAATCTGAGGGATGAGTAAGATACCGTATGTATTGGAATTGTCCATAATGTCAAAGGTGCGTCATATCACCTGAGGACTTAAAGGTACAATTGCTTTAATCAAAGACATTAACATAAGTTGCTCCGCCTGACTCTTCTGCGTATGGCATTAAGACTGTATGACTGTGCACATACATACTCCTCAGTACTTTCTACTTCAATAGACATGTTGCACTGCAAACTCGAGCCTATAAAGGTATACTGGGCCCAGCTAAACACGGCTGAGTGACTACACATTGTACTGTTTTGATGGCGAACAGAAGAACTCTATAACGCTACGCTATACCATAGTTAGACATAATTATACACCGATTTAGTCTTTTGGAATCTGCTGTTATGGACAACCTGTTTAAGTTGACGGCCTCTTTTCTCTAAGATGCTTGATTCATGAGCAGCAGGCAACTTTGTCTGGTACACTCACGCACTGTTTATTCATTCTTAACTTCAGTGGTGTCAACTGCTTTCTTTTTTGTGATGTGAAGCCTAGTGCATTGTGGGTGTGCACTAATTATCACAGGCTCAAACAAAGAAGGCACCAAGATGTTTGCATATCCCTGCATTTGGAGTTATATATATATCTGAGCTAGTGTTGAGTAGACACTTTACCACAAATGGCCATTACGAATACTTTGTACTATTGCATGGACTCACTTATGGGTTGGTGGTTTTCCAGCCTTTATAATCAGGTGTTATTGCTATTGTGTATATTGATGATATGTTGGCCAGGCTGTGATTAGATGGTTGTGACTGATTAGAGTGATGTGACTAGAGTTTCATAATCCAAGGATCGTTGTTATACGATATGTGATTGTGGTAAGACAGGCACACAGGGACAAGAGTAAGGCAGTGCTTGGTGGGCTGTGACTGAAAAACGACCATATGTTAACAGAAACTCGTCTGTTGAGAATAGAAGGGTTGATACCCTGCTGCATGACATGATCATTTCCCACAGGAGGGCAGGGCTCATTTGCTTGGTTGCCCAATCATATGGGATTTCATAGAAAGACTGACAGAGCATATGCTGATGACCCATACGCTGTGGCAAGCTACCTAAGAAAGTCCATGAGACTGAGCACAGCTGCTGGTCATATTCCAGGTCAAGAACTGAAGGCCCAGTATTAGTATTAGTGCATTTAGAAGTTGACTTGTTTGATGTGTGCTCAGTAATCAGCTCCAGTTCTAATGGAATTAGAGGGGAATGTCGTGGTTCAATGCTCCTCTGGTGAGTACTAGTCAATCTGATTCTTTTGTGTGTGACATTAGGACTGCTTTACTGAGCATAAGTTCCATGCTTATATACTAAGACAGTCATTAAATTGAATGAGGTCTGGCTTCTGTGTGTGTGCCTTGTTCTTAGCAGTGTGTTTATACTTCTTGCACAATTTTGTGTGTTCAGTGCTCTGCAGTTGTCTTGTGTTATGGTATGCTCCTTCCTTTGCTGCTTATACTTTGCTCTGTGGCAATGTTTTCTTTATTTATTTTTGTCATTTGGCATTGTCACACAAACATGCTTTTGACTGTTTATGATGAGTTATTTTTTACTTTACTTTACTTTTACTTTATAACTCAGCACACAGAAAATACCCAGACCACTCCACCCAAAATTGAACTCATGACTTTCTGGTGTGTTACGTGATATGTTAATGCCAAGTAATGCAGGAGGAAACTATCAAACAACGAGACTTCCAAATAGGACATGGAGAACCCATCACTGATCTTTAGAGAAAGAATATCAGTAAATGATTTCAGATGCTGGACATAGCTGACAGAAAGTCAAATGCGCTATGAGTGGAATTCAACAAAGTCATAAAAGATTACTCAGATTGAAAAGGAGGAAGAAATTCAAAGTGGATGAAAACAGCAGAAAATGCGTATGAATAACAAAATAAAAATGAAGCATAGAAGCCAAAATCAAGAAACATAATGCTTTTGAGGTCTACACAATGAATTTCAGAAAGCTGCCAGAAAAGACAAGGGCCAATACTACAATGACATCTGCAGAGATAATGAAAATGGAAACAAATGTGGAAAACAGAGACAGCTTTCCAGATGATATGTGAGAGCAGAAATAAATATCAGCCTTGAGTGTCTGCTAGATGTAAATGGACTAATCATGACAGATCAAAGAGTTTTGCAGCAAACCTCTACCAAAAATTGCCTATTACCAAGACATTTGAGTTTATGTCACCTACAGGGACGAACCTTCATTTCTCAAGAATAAAGTCACACAGCCTCTGAAATGATTGGCTAAAAGAGCCAGTGTATTTGATAATATGGTAGAAGAATATTTAATTATTAAAAAAAAAAGATTCCATCAAAAAATATTCTTGCAATACACATATACATTTGGAATATTCCCATAAGGGACCCCTACACTGACCAATAAGTCATAATCAACAAGTCTACACTGAACATCATATTATAGCCTTGACAGAACACAGCAAACATTATAGTGCTGAAAGAAGTTGCACAGGCAGTGTACTACCTCTAACTCTGACCAAATTATTGAACATTTGCATAATATGATAAGCAGGCTTGGGAGAAGTTGATTGTGAGTAAGGTTGTTGAAAGAAATGTGAAAAACCTTCAATATGAAGGAAATATAATGTCCATATCAGTCCTGAACAGGAAAAAAAAAACAATGAATCGGAAGATTTCAGAGCTCCAGGGACCCATGTGTATTACCTGTTTGGAGTTTGCAGGCTTTTCCCATGCTATTGTGGGTTTCTTCCCATATTTCGAATACAGGAATCAGGATAGGTGCCCTGTTGAGTGAGTATGTGTGTGCTCTGTGAAGCACTGGCACCCTGCCTAGGCTTAGTTGTGCCTTGGGAAAAGGTTGATTAGGATTAAGTAAATATGGAATAAGAGTCAGTGGGTGAGAGAATAATGAATATATTTATGGAAATTATGGTCTGCATTTGTAGAACTATTGCATCTATATGGTAAATGGAACTGATAAAATGGACAATGGACGATTTATGCAGGGCAGCATGGTGGCTTGGTGAGTAGCACAGTTGCCTAACAACAAAAAGGTACTGCGGTAGCCTAGCAGTTAAGGTAGTGGACTTTGGACCTGATAGTCTAGGGTTCAAATCCCGTCTCTGCCAGGCTGCCACAGTTCCCAAGGTGGAGTGGCCTGGGTCCTCCCTGTGTGGAGTATGATGTATACTCCCCTTGACCATGTAGGTCCAGGGTACTCTGGGTTCCTCCCGCAGTCCAATGACATTTACCACTATGTTTACCCACTGAGTGTGTATATGCATATAAATGACTAGTCTTGAGATAACCTTGTGATATAACCTATATCGATAGCAATAGCATTATTAAATAAGCCAAATAAACAGAGCAATTTATGCATCATGTGATTTCCATGTCCTCATGATGTTTGGTTGGTATATATGTTGGTATATACGTTCATATGCATAATGAATATAACGTATATGAACGTATGTACCAATTAGCCATAACATTAAAACCAGCTTCTTGTTTCTACCCTCATTGCCTATTTATCAACTGCATGGGTAAGAGTGGATGAAATCCACCAGTGCTCCTGGAATTTTTAACCATGTACTGTCCCCTCTATTAGACACACCTTCCTTGCTGGTCCACCTTGTAGGTATAAAGTGAGAAATAGTAGCTCATTGTTGCAGCACCTGTTGTGTTATCGTCATCATCTAGTCCTCCATCTAGGTCCATAATGCTGTGCACACAACCAAATATTTTAGGTTGATAGACTATTCTTAATGCAGCAGCAACACAGTGGTTTTTAAATTACTGAAGCACTGCTGTGTCTGATCCTCATGTACCAATGCAGCACAAACTAACACGACACTACCATGTCAGTGTCACTGCAATTCTGAGAATGATCCATCACCCAAATAATACCTGCTCCGTGGGGGTCCCATCCCGACTGTTGAAGAGCAGGTTGAACCGTGTGTGTTTGCCGTTATTGTACCCTTGTAAGTTCCATGGGAGGAGATCTTGTCACAGGGGCTTGTTGTGGTCTTTTTAAATGCTGCAGTAATGCATATGATAGCTACCACAGGGGCCAGGCTATATTTGAACTATCCTTCTTAGAGCCCTAATCTGTACCATCAAAACAACCATTAACTCCATATCTAGCTGCCTTTCCCATGTGCCCTAGTCCTGAAGGAGGCAGTTCATAACAGGGACAGAGAGAAAAAGAGAGAGAGGGAGAGGGGGGGAGCATTATGAACCCTTCAGAGCCTTATGCACCAGCCGAGACTAGCTCTCTCTCTTGAGCCCTTGCTGATTCCCTGCTTCACATAAACAGCACACACTTTTAAAGTTGGCACACAACAAGACCTGGCCTCCTGACAATGTACATCCACAATTCAGGAATTATATTGTATTTATCAGAACAGACCTACAGTCTCCTAATTAAAATTCCAGCTTCAGTGCTTCCTTAGGCTTATTGTTTGAAGATGGCAATAAATAAATGTGCAAAAGAAAACAACAGTGCAGTGCTTACTTTGAACCAGATCCTGCCGGAACAAGATCCAGTGTAACATTAGTACCTCTCATATAAGGAGCATATTTCCAAATCCAGAACTTCTGTGTTTTTATATATAAAATTTTTAAATAAGCAATATTATTTTAATATATATTTTAATTATATGGTACTTATCTGTGTATAACCTATTTTCCAAACACCCAAATGGCTCACTTTGATGAGTAACCAGTGTTATTAAATCATCATGTGTCAGGAATTCTCACGGGTGGCAAAGTTTAGAAATACAAAAAAATGATAAAACTGATAGTTAGGCCAATGCAAAGATTTTTTTTCCATTGATATAGATAATCTATTTTGAAGGCTACTGTATTACGTGTTGTACTGTGAGCACTGTTGTTTTTATACATTCTGGGAGCTTTTCACTTAATGCCCACTTCCTGGACGGTACGCTCTGTGTTCCCTTACCTAATGTTTTACAAATTAAGCACTGCAGTGAATTGAACTCATCTTTTCTATCACCAGACTACCTAAGTTTGATTGTTTGAGTGTTTTTAAGAAAAGCGTCTTTACCATCTTCCTGTATCCTTGGTGCTGTTTTTATTTTATATATAGTGAATGTCCTACTTGACTAGTCTAGGCAGCCCTACCCTTGCCTCACAATGATCCAATTTCTCTCTCCCAAACAGTTTGATAGACTAACTTGAGAGGTACTACCTTTAAGGGACCTCCCCTAAGAACAACATTTGTTCCAGGGCTTTTTGTTTGTCCCATGTTGTCCTTTGTCGCATATAGACTTAGTAAAGCCTGAACTTCACTGTTGGCTCATTTGGACCAAGTCCCTGTATTGTGTTCTAAGAACTACAACTGTTCCCTGTTCCTGCAGTGCAAACATGACACATTTTTAAGAACTATGAAAATGTTTTGGTGCAATAGCTAGTGCGAACTAGTCACAGTGTTTTCTCTACCCAAAAAGTTAGATGCTCTTCCTTCACAAGTGTGTGATATTGATATTGGAATGATAGTCCAAAATTATGTTTTGCTCAGAACACCTAAATGTCTGATCCTAGAATCAGCCCTAGTAGCTGGCGTACTGGTTTGCTACCTAATGATAGGGAACTTGCAGGATTTTAAGAATCTAAAATAAAAATAAAAATCCAAAGAACTGAAATATTTGTTGCAATTTTTGTTTTAGCTAAATCACTTGTAAACTGAAACATCACAGTCTCATGCAGGTCATGGTTTTAAATATTAAATGTGGGGTGTGGGGTACTTCAGCACTGTGATGAACTACTGTGGCAAAGCCTTAGGCCACCATTAGGTTAGATTTACCATTGTTTTAGTGTAATGACAATATATAATTATTTTATATTGTCTCTTTATTACAATAGAATCAGAAAAAAACAGGACATTTGTATTTAATATAAAGTTTCTATAGGTTAGCATGTATGGTCCAGTCATGTACAGTGTGTTAAATATGATATTTATACCATTGCTACAACAACTAACCTAATGATGCCCAAACATTTTTGCACTGTACTGTGCTTGTGATACTATTAATTGGAATGATATGACTATTTCAGAATTTATATCATAGTATTCCATTAAATTTTCACCATTTGCAGTAAATGCATAGCTTTCTTAATTGAGAGTGAAAAAAAGAGTAATTGGCTGAAATTGCCACACAGTGCTCCAAGGTAGAAAGTGACTAAATAGTGCTTGTAGGGAAGCCATCTATTTCTGTTCTTGCTTCATTTAGCAAACTGGTGTGGAGAGGCCCTGACAGCAACAGGTACAAAAGCAGAAGAGGAGAAACAAAATGAATACATTTCAACAAGTGCTTGCTAGTTGCCCTTGATTGAGTATGATAACATCCAGCTGAATGAATCTGTTGTGTTGAATGTAATCAAAATATAATAAAGCTTCTTGTCTTTCTCTCCTACCTTCCCTGAAGTCCGTAAGTGTACTGTGAGTCTGCCAGCAGTAATGCAACCTCTCCCTTGTTCATGGTCATGACGCAGTGCTCCAGAGCCTACACATGAGAACCATTTACATCTCATCTTTCAATATGATATTGGATCAAATGTTAGCATTATAAAGTATTGAATACAATATTACTAAATAAATATACTAGTAAATAGAATAAGCAGAGAAATTAATGATGAGAAAGCTTGTATAAACAGTGTAGAAAAGTGAAAAAGTGTAAAAAGCATAAATAAAATAATATCTATTTTGTAACCTGGTTAAGCAAAAGTGATCCCAATCTTAATGAAGATTGGACTTTTTGTTGGTAATTCAAAACATTCTATCAGCAAAGCAACTGTAGACTGTTTTGAGACAGCAGTTACGTCTTGGCAACATTTGTGTTGTGCCGTGTTAACAGTCAGTGCACGCCTATTCCACACCTAGATTTTTTAGGTATAAGTGATTTAATACAGGCTGTTATAATATAGTATGTAGGCATATGAAACTTGAGAAAGTAAGTGTAGCTTTGTTTTATATACATTAAGTATAATATACTTAACAAATATGGAGTAGTACAGTCATGTTTCTCAGAATTATCTCCATTTATTGTTCTCAGTTAAGAAATGGCCACTGAAGAACAAACAATCTAGAAATCTGGCAAGTAAACCGGTTTCTTCTTAGGTCAGTAGAAGGAAAATCTTATAGTAAGAAACCCTTATTACAGATTGTTTTTGAATATAGCAATGTGCTGGACATAAGCATAACAGCTTATTTGATTTGTATGTTACTTAATCATTGCTTGTGTATTTTGTTATACATTGTGTTACATTACCTATAGAACAAGAATGAAATCAAAATATGATTGTTTGTTGTATTCACATTTCTCTCTTTATGTTGTTATTGTTTTAAACACAGTTTTCTTCTAAGGAATAAATAGCTTACAGATGTTGGTGATGGCAATCGACCATTTTAGCTGATATGGCATCCAGTGTAGAGCAAACCTATATACTGTAGTATATACTGTAGTATCCAACATTAGACAATGCATGCTATTGCCAATAAAGAACTAAAGACCTGTGGCCAGTACAAGATTTAAGCCTGAACAGGTGTTCTGAGAACATGTGCACATTTGTTTGCATGTTGGAGGTTCAAGTGTCCTCTCACCTGGTTGACATCCCCCTCCCCAATAACAAATACCAGCTTGCAGTCCTTTTCCACCATGGTTCTGTCTTCCAAAATGCCCTGCATTTTCAGCATGACCTCTTGACCCACTACAGGGTATGGGGCCTGTTTGGGTCCAGCTTCCAGCACTTTCTTCTTGAGTAGATGGTCATCTGCAGGTTGCCAGAGTCATGGAGGAAGGGGGATTCTAGATTAATCTGTTTGGTCAAAAGGCTTTTAAGAATATTATTACTTGTAATTATCATTGTATATTCTGCCAACATGAAAGGTCATGCAACAATTAACTACTACAGCTACCAATTTCAATTTTTTTTTACCAATTTGAGATAATAATCCAATGTTTCTTAATTGGCGAATTGGCTAACCATCAACTAGGAACACTTTTCGGCATAAAGTAAGGAAGCAGTATGTTTATGATTACATGTTACATATAAAATAGTTTAAAATGTAAAGTCTTGCAGGAAGAACTGTACAGTATTTGGGGTAAAGCATTGAAAAGCCTAATGTATTTTGATCAATATATAAATATAATATCACAAATAATATTGACAAATCTAATAAATGATGCACTGAAATTAAATTTAAATTAAAATCAGAGAATGCACTGAACACTTGGAGCACCCAAAAATATTGATTGCTTACCAGTGAGGTCGATCCAGTCCTCCGACATAAACAACTTCCCAAAGCTTGTAGTGGTCCATTCGTCAAGCTCATGGTCTGGAAAAAGGTTTACCATTAAGCTGTCACCTTCTATTACTTCTTCTGTTTCTGAAAAATGAACCTTTTTCCCAAATTGGGCTGTTTTTGTTGACCTGTAACATTCATCTGTGTCTATCTGATCAGTATCAGATACAGAGGACTTATGAGTTTGAAAGGTAAGAATATTGTTAATGCAGTCTTTGTACTCGACGCCCCTATCAGTGTCTCCATGATTACAGTCCATAGCCTGCTTTCCCTCATCATTCATTTTCTCCAGTTCATCTTCATACTCAACTGGCGTTTCCTTCTTTTGGTGTTTAAACGTCTTCCCCTCAAGTTCCAAACTGGGCCCATAGGTTTTTTGATGGGTCTCGGGTAGACCTGCATGTGCTTGCAAACGCTGGTTATCCTCCAAGTCTGCACTAACCTGTGTCTTTATTTGTTCTGGATCCAGTGCATCTTTAACTCCTTCTGGTCCTTGTTCCATTTTGCCACAGTGAGTTCGGGATGGTGTTGATCTAACTTTCTCAAGCCAGCTCAGTCTCCTTTGCAGATACTTTAAGCACGGCTAAAGTAAAGGATGACTTACACACATAAGCCTGTAGCATGTTCCAAAACTTAGAGTCCACATGTTCTCGAATCAAATTTGACCAAGACTACATTACCTTACTGCTGGGACATGTCCAGTCTGAAAGACTAATAATTTACTGCACAGTCTTAAATTCAAAATGTCCTTGTAACATTATATCCAATCCCACATGTCCTAGAAGAGTAATGAAATCCATCAGTGTGCAGAAACCCTGTTGCAGAGTTAAATTCTGTTGATCAGTAGGGTTGTGCAGTGGTAATCTTCTGGATTAGAGCAGCAAAATCTAATCTGCTCCAGCGTCTCTAAGCTCCTTAATGACTTCATCCCTGTCCCACAATGCAGTTTCCATAAACACATTCACCAGCAAGATGGTAGGAACTGTGGACCATTATTTGAACAGTGTCAAATATCAAATCATGACACTTATTATATTTTATTTGATCAATTTCATGTTTTAGAACTGGAAGTGCCTTACTAAAATATGCTCTCTTTTCTGTGTACTTGGATAACTTTTCTGACAACTTGCTAAATGCTTCAACTTCAACTTCATGGAAGTCAATTGGTTCAGTCCGTGTGTGTGTGTGTGTGTGTGTGTGTGTGTGTGTGTGTGTGTGTGTGTGCGCGCGCGTGAGTATGTATGACCCACATCCATTTTCGTCTTTAACATTCTTCTTGCACCCTCACCCCACCCAAATTAAAATGTGTCTGCCTGTAACATTAGTATGTTGAGCAAGAAAAAGTTACATTCAACATACGTAATGTTTGACCTTGAATAATACTGCAAGGCTTCTCAAACAAGTTTTTCCAGGCCTGTGACATGCCATTTGCAAAAGTCAATGGGGAACTGTGATTTCAAGACAAGACAAGTCAGTGACTGTGTCCTCATAATAATTGTAGTAGTATTTTAATACAACATATAATAATCACTTGAACGGGATATTATAATAAAATATAAATAAATACATATATAATTTAATATACTTTGATACTAATAATATCTAGGAAATAAAGATGACAAATTAAAAGATTTTTAAAAAATAAGATGAGTTATCTGAAAGGTCAAGCATTTCAAATATTTTTTCTTTTCATTTTAGGTGTGTGTGCCATGTTAGCACTTTTTTGGGCCATTGGTGTGTATTGTATTAGTACTAAATCATCTAAATAAGCTAATCATTCTGAATTGATGCTTAAAGTAGCATGCCTTCTCTAGCCTACAAGCTGAATAAACAAGAGAATTTTAGGTGATTTCTTTCTCCCAGTGGTTGTTGAATGGTTGTTGGAAGTGTCCATGGCATTGTTAATTACCACATTTATAAAACAATGAATTACGCTTCAACTTATTTTTTGTTGGCAAAGCTCTGATACAAGGTAGGATTTGAGTTTGTTTAAACACTTCTAATTGACACCTATCTATTACAGCAAATTATGAAATATATTTGTTTTCAGACAAAAACACAATTTATCATACAAAATCAGTTTTCCCACCTACAAAGAATGTCATTGTCTGTAATGTTCTGTAATTTTTATCGTAGGCACACTTCAACTCTGAGAGACTCTAAGAATCTAATGGCACATGTAACTGTAACTCGGTATGGTGTTTAAATAATTAATCTGCATTTTATTGCATAAAATAAGTATTTAATACAAGTGGAAAAAGAGAAATTAATATTCGGTACAGAAACCTTTGTTTGCAATTAGAGAGGTCAGATGTTGGGCCACTCATCCATACAGATCTGCCCCAGATCTGTCAGGTTTCGAGGCTGTCGTTGGGCAACATTGAATTTCAGATCCCTCCAGAGATTTTCTATTGGGTTCAGGTCTGGAGACTGGCTAGGCTACTCCAGGAACTTAAAATGCTTCTTACGGAGCCACTCCTTTGTTCACCTGGTTGTGCGTTTTAGGTCATTGTCGTGCAGAAAGACCCATCTTCAATGATCTTACTGAGGCAAGGAGGTTGTTGGCCAAAATATTGTGATACTTGGCCTCATTTATCCTCCGTTCAATACGGTGCAGTCGCCATATCCCCTTTGCAGAAAAGCACCCCTAAAGTATGATGTTTCCACCCCATGCTTCATGGTTGAGATGGTGTTCTCGAATAAATTACAAGCAAAAGATGGGAATGCTTGTGTCGGTGTGGAGGGGCTCAAAAATATTCTTATCTACAAAAAGGGGGCACTGCAGACAAGCTCAACCACTTCATCAGTCATCACAGGATGCTGTTGGGCTGATATTTTTGACTGTTTTCAGGCCAGCAGTAACACTGGGGCATTTAAAAACTCCAGCAGCACTGATGTGTCTGATCCACTCCAATACCTGCACGTCAGTGCTCTATGCAGAGCAACATAGTACAAAGTTCTACAAACTACACCTGTATGGTAAAAGGAACTGATCAAATGGACAGTGATTGTAGAATCAGGTTGGTGGAATTAATGTTATGGCTGATGGCATATTTCCACTATACTTAGCATCGCTGGTTATTTTGCAACTAAATTTCCTTTATGAGACATATTAACTTATTAGTATTATTTCATTTGTTCTTAATCAAATTGTTTGTGCCTAAATTTCACTTGTAT
>JAUZST010006437.1:0-14868 GCA_034779995.1 Parotocinclus haroldoi
CACACATACGGACTGCTCAGGCGATCAAACCCAGCCTATCACACTCTCCTCATCACCGTCCTTCTGATCACACACACACACACCTGTTCCTTATTAGTTCTCTCCTGCACATTAATTCTCTGCTAAATCTGCTAAATCTCGTGGCTCTCACCTCGTTTCTAAGCGTTTTATACTGTTGTGAATTATCGCAGATTTACCATGCTTTCGGTTTCGTCTCGCCCTTATTGGATTAAATCTGCCGATCACTTATTGCCTTATTTGTTTTTGACCCTGGATTGTTTGTTGACGCTGATTCTGCCTGTCGATTACTCCAATAAACACCAGGTTTGTCTCTCTATGCTACGTCTGGATCCACCGTTTAGCCGCTCGCGTTACAGAGCTCATTTAGTGATGCTAATGTTTAAGTTCTTGTGTAAGAAGAAGTTGGTCTACAGGTTCAGATGCAAGTGCGCTCGATGATCGATTATTGACATTTGTTAATCGATTCAGAATCGTTTACGTCTGAATCGCGACGCATCTAAAATTTAATTTTTTTCCCCTCACCCCTACAAATAAATATAAAAAAAGTAAAAATCTCTGCTTTAAACTTTGGCTGTTATCAGTCTATAAACAGCTACTCACCTCAACAGCCAATCAAGGCTGCAGATAAGCTTGAAAAGGCTGGTGTGTAAGAGTGGAATTCCGTCGTTCGTACCAAGGTTGCCAGGTCCGCTTATTGTATTTGACTTTGGTTTTATTTCTCTAAAAGTCGCTTACAAATATTTGATAGTTACAGGTTGCAGGATTTTGGGGCTCGTTTATGGCTAGTCACCACTTCCCGATGGTCTGGCTTAGACTTTTTTGACTTTACAATGTGAATCTGATAGTACACATAAATACACATTCAGCATAAAATCGCAGTCTAAATTTTGAGTCGATATGAAGTGAGAAAAAAGCCGTGGAAGCGACAGCAATCGATTTTGTTTTTCCCTTTTAATTGCATGACAAGTTCACCACTTTATTATAAAAGAAGCTTGTTGTTTATGAACTTTAGGTTGGGGGAAATGTTTTAAGCTTGTTGTGTGCGTGTGTGTCTATAACTACTGTTACTATTACTGCTATAAGTACTACTATACTATGCTGATTTACAGTGTGTTGCTCATTATACTGTCTAACAGTTAATTTTGTGGCTTCTGCCAAGTGATCATTCTTTCCATCACTCGTCTAGCACTCGAGTTTTCAGCTGCATCTCTGCTATTATTTCCTTGCGAAAAGCGATAGTGATGTCTGTTCATTGACCGTTTCAGAGAACGCAATACAGGCGGTCGGATACAGGCACTACGTTGCGATTGAACTTTGTCCGTGTAGCCACGCCCCTTTTTCTTTTCCTGCCATCAGTAATCTTCAGGATGACACAACCGACAGCAAGCCTTTCTACTCACTGACTTTGACGTTAGCCTTTCTAATTACACCCTTCTGTCGTTGAAGCTTTTGATCCTGATCGCCTCGGCGCACGAGTTCAGCAGTCTGCCAACAGTAACATGATGTTCTTTTGATGTATCGTGCATATGTTTGTGCATTCCTGTCATTGCCTTCAGTGTACTGGCATATCTGAGAACAGAAGAACAGGTGAAACCTGGCACTCACCATCTGCTTCCACGGAAGACACCATGATGATGCAATACCTGGGATTTACGTCAAGTGTTCAGTTGTGGAGCAGCCCTTTCTGATTCACATCCATACCTGCACACGTTTTACTGAGGACACTACAGCTGTCTGAATGAAGAAGCCTTATGGCTTTATTATATTCTCTGTAATCATCCGGATCGTTATTCATCATGCAACTCGGTCATAACTGTTAAAAAAATCCGACGATGGGCTTTTTGAGATTTTGTCCGTATTGACATGACAGCGGGACGCAGTTTCTGCAGTTTTGTCGTATGCTAAAAGGCCTTGCCAATAGATTTGGGTCCGGTGACGTCCAATCTACAATGGTCTAATGAGCCCCTTCGATTTGGGTCCATTGATGTACGCTCAAAATGGTCTATGGATAAGGCTTTTTAGAGTGCCAGTCCACCTTTGAATTGGGTCCAATGACGTCCAATCCAAACTAATCTAATGACAAGGCATTTTAGAGTGCCCCCTTCAAATTAGGGACGCGTGAATGTTAGGGACGCGCATAGTGGTGGCAGAAAAACAGCTAAAACGGGTGGAACTTAACAGACGACATTCACAAAGTAATGACAGAAATGTTGTGCTGTTGGATCCCAGAATCGGAATGGAAGAGCAAATTACATTCGTTATTATGGAATTCCATCTTCAAAGGCGCCTGTGTGAGGCAAAATGCAGACTTTTATTAAACTTCTCACAAAAAGTAGGGGATATTTTATTGTGATATAATTTTCGTGAGCAGTACAGTTACAAGCTATAAACGGACGGACTGTACTGAAATCATCCGGTCCTTCTCGCCTCTGCATTAGCCCTACAGCTAACAAATGTTTAAGTATGACCTCTAATGTCTGCTAATGAACAGCATTAAGTAATGCTTGAATCTGCAAGTAGAAATATATATATATATACAGAAGCTACAGAAGCAGATGGAGAGCTCGTATTGTATTTCATAATACTAACCGTAGTACTATATGATAATAATATATGCAGTATTACTGGATACAGTAAGACATTATTATTATTATTACAGTAAAACATTATTTTTATGAAATGAATGCTAAAAACGATACGTATAACCTTCTGGCCATCAAAAAAAAAAAAAAAAACATCTGTTGGATCTGAGAATTTTAAAATTGTAAGGCGAATTAAAAATTTTAGGTTCCAATGAAAAATCTGTGAATTTGTGAAATGTCCAGGGTGTTACTGTAGTTCTTGTATTTGACACTGTTCTAACATACATTACACTATGTAAAAATGTGAATAGTAACCCAACCATGCCAGTGCATGAGTGCTTCTTTTGTTTACACGCTCAGTGTTGTGTACATTTGGGTCCTTAACCACCTGACCTGACAATGAGTACGGGTCAGGAAACCTTATCCCATTGGTATGGCTTTGCTGTAGTTTGCTTTTGTTTGGTGTAGGACAACCTGTCTTTTACTGGCAAATTCTGAAAATAAAGAAGAAGAAGAAGTCGTTCGGATGATCCACATTTCTATTTTCTGGGTAGGCGCCGCCCTCAAATCACGTCGTCTCTGTTTACACAAAAATGGTCCATCCTGGATCAATTGTATCCGATAAATATAGCCAGAACATCAACTTGTGCTCAAATGCAGAACATACTAAATACAAACAACCAAAGAAACTATGGTTCAAACAAGACTTTATAGTGGTCTCAAGGACAAGTAGCAAACCAGTACTGAGGAAGGTAAACAAAGCTAGAAAACTTGGCATAACTTAAGATAAAAAACATTTCAGACTGGACGTCCAGGTTAATGATGAATGTTTCTGATTAGGGCAGCACGGTGGCTCGGTGGGTAGCACTATTGCCTCACAGCAAGAAGGTTCCGGGTTCAGTCCCAGGGTGGAGTCCTGGGTCTGGGTTCTTTCTGTGTGGAGTCTGCACGTCTTCCCCGAGTCTGTGCGGGCTTACTCCTGGTACTAAAGTTTCCTCTCGCAGTCCTGAGACATGCGCTTTAGATTAATTGGTGTCTCTAAAGTGGCCCTTAGTGCGTGTGGCTGTGTGTGTGTGCCCCATGATGGATTGGGTTCCTTTCTGGGGTTGTTCCTGCCATTGCGTCCAGAGTTGCCGGGTGGGCACCAGCTGGCCCGTGACCCCTTGTGGATTAAGGGGAAGGTAATGAATGAATGAATGTTTCTGATTAACCCCAAGAATCATGAATGAAATGAAACGTAACCATTCAGTACACTTGTGATGAAGTTCAGATATCATAACTTGTTCGTCCTTATTGTTAGTTTTAAGTTCTTTATTAAGACTGCGGTGTATTGGTGTGGTTACAGTACTTATCTTGTAGAACAAATGGAATTAATTGGCAAGTTTTACTGATGTCTGTTTGACATAATGCTTGCCTTTGCATCTAAGCGACATTAGTTCTAAGCAGGGACTTTTCCGAAACCTTGCAATATCTAATTTGATTCTTTTGCCATTGTTCAGCCCTAATTAGTGATAAAACATCCCCTCGTTTTCAAGCAGCTTGGCTTTTCCACGCTTGTTTTCTGTTCCTTGTTTCCACGCTAATGGCCAAAGCATGACTCTTGCCACCGTTTCCAGTGTGGTCCGTGCTATTTTGAGGAGCCACAGAGGAGCCGAGGGAGGCATTTTCTACTTTAACATCTGGCGTGTTTGGTGCTTTAGCTCGAACAAGCTCCCGTCAGCTGTAATTATCAGCGGCTGGAGTGACGCAACGCACATGGATTTACACACTGGGATACGAGGCTCGGGTTCGGCTGGCACTCGAGGCAGCTTGAATGCAGCTGAATTGCATAAGGTTTATTTCGGGCGACTCTTCCCTCGTGGGCTCTGGCGAGTAGTCGCCACGGAAACATGCCCATGAGTCAGGTTGGCATGGTGGCTGCTTTAAAAACTTAGTGTATTAATCTTCAAGTGTCTGCACAAGCAATGCCTTGTGCTTTGGAGTTTTGGTTCTTGTCGTGGCTTTGTTATTGCGTGAAGAGTGACTCAGCCTGTCACTTGGGGCACAGAATGTGTTTGGATGTTATGTGGAACATCTCGTAGTATTAGAGCACATGGGCTTTTTTTTTTATTTTAAACGTTTTAAAATGCCTAACAATAATACTATAATGAGGCTGGCAGCATTACTATAATATTGCAGTACAGGTAAGCACTATTTATCAAACATCAACGTCCATTCGCGTTAACGACCCAGGTCTTAACAATTATAAGAAATATGCCTTTTAACTCTGGCCATTTTTTCTGTATACTAATTTAACGTGGACACCTCGACAAACAATCAACGGCGCGAGCAGAGGCGGGAGTTTAAGCAGAAATCAATTCCGTCGTCCATGTGTGTGCGCGCACTTCCTCAAGTTTGCGTAGATGACTTACTTATTTGTAACAAGCTGTAAGTGACATATGTACATTTACGTGCCTGTCCTATTATAAGTAGTACTGCTATCCTATAACTGTAGAAACTTGTTCACATTACGTGGGCTTTCACACTCCTAATAATCTGGCCATTATCTGATAATTCAGATTTATAAATCAGATTAAGAAATCGGATAAAGCTCGGTAATCGGATTCCTGAGCTCATGTGCTCTAATACCCTAATTTGCAAGACTGCGTATGTACACAGAGCTGTTGTTGAAGCTGCCGACCCGATTAAACATGGTTGCCAGGTTTTCTTATTTTTTTTTTTGCTTCTTTTTGGTTTTATTTATTATTTGTAAAGCAAGATCTGGCAACTCTGGAATGAACTACCAAATCCTTTTGGGGAAGCTCTGAAATGCAGTTCAGCAGTATATGCTCAAGGAAATGAATACATATCAAATCTGTTTGAAGTTTCCATCACATTCCTCTGAGATTTCTACCTGGCTACAGGTAGAAATTTGATTGCTGCCCGAGTCGTGTATCCCATGATTTGATTACATAAGTGCGTGTAAACCCATTGATCGGATTACTGGCAATCTGATTTTCTACGGTTATCCGTTTGGTGTTGTTCATAATACTCTCTATCGATGCGTTTTTGGCTTCGGCCAAACAAAAGGGTCAGTTGTCTTAAGAAGTGATAGCTGGTTCTTACCATGTTGAGATAACTGCCATTAGATGATGCCTGCACTAATGAGGCCGATGTTTAAAAATAGTGAAGATAATGCAGAGAAACTTTGCTTCCTTGGTCCTGGTGGAACGTGGAACTGATAAACTGGAACTACATAGTGACTAATAACAAAGAGATGCCTAGAGAACATTCAGTGAGGGTGCATTTACATTTAGGAGAAGATTAGGAGAAACTTTGTTTCCAGCATCACAACTCTTAACTGGGACCGGGATTAAAAGCAAAAAGATGCTGCTACCATGTGTACTATTCTAACATTTTTTTTACAAGCTAACACATTTTTGTGTTATTTTTCCAGAAAGAAGATGCCGTTATGTGGCAGCATATGTTTAGTGCAGTATATATGTTTCAAGCACTGATCGTGACCTGCATGTAATGCATGTCCGTTTCATTTGCACAGTTTTCTGTGAAAGTACCCTCTATGTCTGCCTTACAGTAGCACTCGGTCTGTCATTTCCGTTAATGTGGGACCTTTTTAGGACTGTGGTAGCCTAGCGGTTAAAGTACTGGACTCTGGACCAGAAGGTCCAGGGTTCAAATCCCAGCTCTGCCAAGTTGCCACAGTTGGGTCGTCTGCTAAATGCTGTAAATGTAAATGTAAATGTCCTGCTTCATAGAAAGTACCGGCCATTAAATGGATCATACTTTGTATGGATTGTAATGAAAAACATTGGATTAAATTCAAGAAAATTGCAAGCAAGTAACATTTTTACTAGTGGACCCACGTTTTTTTGGCCTCTACTGTATGTTATAACCCGGTTCATTCTGAGCAGAGGTTGAGTTATTTAATTAGAAAGTCAACAAAACATGGAAGTTGACAAAAAAAAAACTAGACTGCATTTTGACACCCACAGAAATGGCAGATACGTGGGAACGCTCATATTTGAGCCACTTTGTTTTGCTAGTTAATATTGCAGAACAAATACTCCCTATCAGCTCCCTTCAGCTTCTTGGAATTTCAAAGTAACCCTTATCGTTGATGATCCATTAACGTGAGGAGTAACCACATAACGGTGGGTCTGTTCGAGCTCTGAAACCCGGCAGCTGTCCTCCTGCCTCCCTGGGTACACGTCGGGAGCCCTGTGTTGTTGGCAACCGTTTCCAGGAAGTGTTCCCCCCTCGTCTCTGCCTGGTGGTGTGTAAACAGGCTGGCACTTGTTTTTGTGAGCAGGAGCCTGTGTGTGTGCGTGTTTGTGTGCGTTTGTGTGTGCGTGCGTGTGTGTGTGTGTGTGTGTGTGTGTTAGAGTGTAAGGGCTGGCTGAAGTCAATATGTTGGAATGTGCCCGGGCAGATCGAGGCCGGCGAGGCAGGATGACACAGAGGGAATCCTTGGCACAGCAGGGTTGGGGAAACCCCACTCAAGCCTCCTCTCTACATCTCTCATTTCCTCCCTCTCTCGCCCTTTATTTCAACAAGGCTCTTTGTCTCTAGGCCTGCTACTTTAACTAGGCTGTGTAAATCTGTCTGTGAAGTAAGAGGCTGTGCTTTTGTAACTGACAGATAGAGGAAGCTGGAAAAGGAGCAGTGATGCCAGTAACAGGACACGCTTACAGGTTGGCCTCGAATGCGTGTAGGAAGGCGCACACCTGGAGAGAAGTACCACTGGAGGCTCGGTTTGGAGGGACTTCCTCGTCTCTGCTACCAGCTTTTTCCACAGTTGATTCTTTTCCACACTGTTTGTGTAATTCAGCTCTTGCATAAATCTGAGCCGCGTTGTAGTCACAGTTGATACTTATAAATTTGGGAGACCCGTTCGGAACAGTGGCGATGGAAAGAAGGCTGTTGGAGAATTAAGTCTGGATTCGTCACATTTCTTAATTTTCCTGAGTGAAATTAGGTCCTACATTGAATCCTGGCAAACATACTGTGTTTCGGTTAGAGCCAAATTCGGCTCGACCTCAGTTCGTTCTGATCTAGAGAAAAAGAGGCTTTTGTTAAAAGTCCAGTCTCCATACCGATTCTGACTGGGTGATTTATTGAATCTGTTTAGTGGTTTTTAAGGCATTACTAATGTTTTACGTGCAGAAATATGAGACTTCCTGGGGTTATGAGATGGCTGTACTTCATAGGGTGTAAAGACATCAAAAGTCCCAAGAACTAGAAAGATTTAGGAAAAAAATATTCTTGCAGAGCTTTGACTGATCTCAACAATAAAACTTTGGTTCTTAGTCGCATTTTGAGTTTGTCTCTGCAGGATGCGAGATGTTCCCTAACTTAATGGCAAGGCAGCCCTGTTCCACTGGGTAATGTCATGGGTCTATCCATCCAGGCTAAATTCCTGGGGTTTTTTTCACGTTGTCTGTCTGTGTTGGCCTCGCTGTGGGACTCCTCATTCCTTCAAGCTCATTTTCTGTCAGGGATACGAACCAGAGTGGCGCATTAAGCAGAGCATCGATTCCCACTGCTCAGCTACTCCGGTTTGTGTCCTTTGGTAAAAAGAGGTTTGCATGGCAGTATTGGCTAAAACAGTGAAACTACACTCACGGTGGCCAAAGGGTGAGGTTCCCCATTATGGTTGCAAAGCTCAGTCCTCCTTGGTGTGGTTTGGCGTTATTTTGTTTCCAGTTGGTTTCTTGGTTGCATTTAGTTTTGGCTCTGCAGGGTATGAGGCGATTCTTCACTTAAGAGCGAGGCAGCCCTGTTCCACTGGATGCAGTCATGTACCCCTGGGTGGGGCCAGAGGACTTGGACTTATTTTGATGTCATACGGGATACGGGATGGGTTTTTAAATACTGCCATACCATAGCACAGCCAAAACATCAGCTGTAACGCTTCAGGCAGCAAATGATCAAATATTGTTTTCTGCTAGAAGTGCTACAAAGCATGAAAATTGCCCAAAAAAATATACGCATCTCTTTCCTAAGTTTCTAAGTACACATTAACTGCTTACATCCTGCAATCCTGAACCCTGATTCCGTCATATCTCATTTTGTGGGGTGAAGTAAACCCTATAGCAATCAAATCGTTCATTATTTTTATATTCCATGTACAATAGAATAAGCTACCAACCTACATTAAAAGGCCAGTCATGCACCCCTTAAAAATCCCGTGATATACTGAGAAACTACCGGAACCTCTCAAATGTGATACAAGTGTTTTGTCCTAACACTCAGCGCTAATTCAGCTTGGTTGTGTTTTGCATTTTCCTCTGTACGGTGCAAGACATGACATCACTTAAGGGAAACACACCCCTATTCCAAGAGGTCTGCATGTCCACCCCGTGTCTACGCAGACACGGAGTGGATTTACTCTGGGTACTCCGGTTTCCTCCCACAGTCCAAAAACATGTTTGTTAGGTTAATTGGTGTCTCTAAAGTGATCCTTAGTGTGTGTGTGCCCTACGATGGATTGGTGGCCTGTCTAGGGTTGTTCCTGCCCTTGAACTCGGGTAGCCCACGACCATGTAGATTAAGTGGAAGATGGATGGATGGATGGATGGATGGATGGAATTGTTAAGACCTTGGTGAACAGACGTTGATGGTCGTTAAATGACGCTTACCTGTATTTGACAAGTACGAATGAGAATGCCTTTGTAGGAATCGATAATTGGGATCGAAATTAGTCGAACTGTTTTTTGAAAGTTCGGGACCGGCTTTCGATACCCAACTGCAGCCCCATCAACATCCCATCACAAGAACTGCCTTACTGATGCAAGTCCAAGTGCAAGTAGTCATTTCTTATGTGGGTTCACATACTTTCATTCAGACACCCGTGCTCTTCTAAGATAAAAAGGCAGAGACTCTCGTCTGTTGTTCAAAGCAGCGCTCTTGCTCTTTCATGCTATGAGACTCCCTCACCCTCCATTCAGGCTCCTCTTCACTGCCAGATCATTTCATGGACCAAACCAAATCAAAGAGGGGGAAATATATTTAACGCCTCATTATTACCAGTGCGCCACTCGCCCATCGCGGTCCTTCCATGTTCTTGGACGACGTGTCAGATATTTGCCCGTCGTGTCGTTCAGGTTTTCTTGCCTTGGAAGTATTTTCTGTTTTTGTTTCCACTGCCACGTGCCCATTCATGAAAAAAAATGAAAATTAGTATGCTGGACACGATTTTCCATGCGGATAAGAGCCCCGTCTTCCGCTTAATGCAAGGCTAATCTGTGTACACCACACACACACACACACACACACACACACACACACACACACATGTCAACATCTACACAGACTCTCTGGACTGCGGAGTCCTCCTGTCTTTTGCCTTGCTATCTTTAGGATCGCCTCCAAGGTTTTTTCCACTGGAGTTTTTCTCGGCCCATTCACGCGCAACCTCCCTGAAAACCCCCGAACGAGGTTCCGCAGTGCGCCGGAGCCCTTCAGCCGGACTGAATTTATTTCTTCCAGCTGGATTAATGAGTCTGTGTTTCTTCTTTAATGCCAGCATTTGTCAGATCCTGTTCAGAGCCCACAGTGCCAGCTGTAATTGCTGTTAGACCAGCCAGAATGCGCCCAGTCAACAATAGAAGTTCACATATAAAACACCCACACCCACACGCAGAGCCACGGACTGAATAATGACTTGTCCCAAGAGACTCATGAAACGATTCTTATCCATAAAATTTGAGAAACATTACTGTCAGAATTGAAACTGTAACACTACCCTTGACTGCAGACTAACGGGGGGCCAGCAGATAACTTTTCTTTTGTTTATTGCCAACAGCACAGGAGATCAGCCAGATTTCGGAGAATTGCGCTAGTAGGTGGAGTCAAACAAAGGAGTACTACTTACAATAGGACTGGATCGTGCACTTACGAGTGCAGTTAAAACCTTGGTCATAAATTAAGCAGACATGTCGGATGGGTCCATGAGTTGTTCTTAAGTCCAAACGCAATGACCCTTTTGGGTTGCTTTTTTAAGGAAAGGTGTGAACAGGGTAGTGTGACATGAAGAGGAGCTCATAAGAATAATAAAAAACGACATGTCTGATTTATTCATTCATCTGTTCACCCATTCATTCACATTCTTATCCGCTTGATTCTGAACAGGGTCGCGGGAGAGCCCGTTCCTAGCTGGCAGCACAGGGTGCAAGGCAGGAACAACCCTAGACAAGATGCCAAGCCATCATTGCGCACTCAGACACTAAGGGCTCTTTAGAGACGTCAGTTAACCTAATACAAATGTCTTTGGAATGTGGAAAGCGGCGTGCACCCACGCAGACACAGGGAGAACCCAAACCCAGAACCTTGCCGCTGTGAGGCGACAGTGTCTTTGTAATAAATTGCAGTGTCAACTGTAATCAGTTAATATATACAGATCTGTGCAAAAGTCTTAGGCCCCCATTAGATTAGATAAACCATTGTTTTAGCAAAGGTATAATGAAAATATATAGTTCTTTAAAATATAGAAATAGTGAGTTTTTTTTTCATTAGAATACAACCAGAAAATAGAGGATGTTTTTATGAAGTATTAAAAAACTGAAAATCTGAAAGAAAAAAAAAAAAAACAGCTAGTGCAGGGCAAAGTGACAAGTGCTTAGCTTTGACAGTCCATAGATGCTTGATCAGGAATGGTCTTTTGAAAGGATAGCAACCAAGAAATGACTTTTTTTGAAAGTGGAACAGGGTGAAAAGGCCAAGATGGGTTAAAGCCCACATGGACAGGAATGAAGATCAGTGGAAAAGCACATTATGGAGTGACAAATGCAAAGTTGAAATTTATATATGGGCATTATAGCATTTCTGAAACAACAAACCCAGTGGTGGCCTAAGACTTTTGTACAGCAGTGAATTTTAAAACCATCATCTGAAAGCTTTACGTAATTATTTCTCACTTATTAAAGGCAATTTGGTTCTTGATATCTGATACTAATGTGTACTGGATTGCCGTTATGGGATTTTAGGCAGGAGATTCTCTTACTGGTAAATGGATCCTGAATCCTATTGGTTTTAGGAGCGTGAGCTCTCCACAGCTACCCACCACTGCAGCGCTTGGATCCGGAGCACTGAGACGAATGTTTTGGTAATGAGAGTGAGTGTGTTCTTCAGAGAGGGTTTCATCATAGTCCTGGTGGCCCCTTCCCACTCTCCACATGCTCTACAGCTCCCACTCTCTTCAGTGAGAAGCTTCTAGAAATGACTCAACAGCAGTGTGTGTGTGTGTAGGCCTCACAGTCGAGCTGAACCTCTCGCTTTTCACACAGCTCTAGCAAACACAACGCTAAACTGGGGCGCAGAGGTTTTGAAGCAGTGCGTGAGTTTTGTGAGTTTTTGTATTAATTGAGCTTAGTTTTACACACTAGCTCCACCCATTACTTTTAAAACTGCCTCAGCTCTCCATGACATGGGTTCCACAAGACGCTGGAAACGTGCCTTCTGTTCCACGTTGACATGATTGCAAAAGGCAGTTCTTATTGGTTGTTCAGGTGTCCTTTCTTACTAAAAGTTGTTCTGCTGGATCCAAATACCAGCGTCTGAACAACCCACTCAAAACCACCAAACTCCAGAAGCTGGATAATAGAGTGGCACCTCAGTTCTCGTCGTTAATTCTTTCCAGAAGGCTGATCAAGAACCGGAAAAGACGAGCACAGAGCAAATCTTTTCCATGAGACGTAATGTAAATTGAGTGAATCTGGCGTTATATGTAATAATGGACTTATGTTGTACAGGTGTTCCCCGATTAACAGGCTGACAGTTTGACAAGAAAATAATTCCCGTTCCGTTACACCACCTCCACCAAGCTTAGCGAACCATGGATAATGGGACCAAAAACAAGATTTAGCATTTTTCTGTTGACACGTTTATGATACGTAAAATAAATGCCAAATACTGCTATACCCTGTAATCTCCATCACTGTGTCCTGACTCATGAATCAATGTTCAGCTGTGACGACTTGAGCAAGTTCACCGAGTACCAAGCACAAGACGAGAACCGAGACACAGCTTTCGAATTAAAATTCGCCAAGAAGCAAATTCGACGAGTTCCATGTTGTTCAGGACCAAGGTGCCACGTATTGTGGTCATTAAGGTGTGCACATGGATAGCAACAATACTCAAAATAGGTTGTGGCATTCAAGGGTTGATTGACCTGTATTAACAGGCTGACAGTTTGACAAGAAAACAATTCCCGTTCCGTTACACCACCTCCACCAAGGTTAGCAAAACATGGATAATTGGACCAACTTGGACCAAAAACAAGATTTTGCATTTTGCTGTTGACTTTTAATACGTAAATAAATGCCAAATACTGGTACACAATGTTTAAAGTCTGCTGTGCATTCTAAGGAACTTGATTTTTACCTTTTACTTTTATTTTACTTTTATTTACAATAGGAACGGTGCTTAAATTTACAACGTCCTTTTACAGCTTGTTGCAAATCAGTCTTAAACGCATCAATTTGTCGAGTCGATGTAAAAACAGTGAGCTAACGAGCGTCCAACTGGTAAGGCAGTGAGCTTTTGTTTGAACGGCAGACTTCTGCCCTTTAACTCCCACCTCTGCTCGTGCATCTGCGGTGTTGACTGGCTCAATCAATCTTTAAATCACAATATCAAAGACCGAAGTTGTTGAACATGCATTGATCAGAGGGACGCTAAACAGGCCACATGTACTCTGTCTACATTAAGAAATTGCATTTACGTTCATTATTGGATCTCCATCGTATAGAGGTAATATCGTAATTCGGGCCATCATGAATCGGTCAGTACCTGTACTCAAAAAGTGTTATAAAATGATAAGGAATTGCATCTGAGTGGACGATGTTGGAGCATGGACGTATACCAAACACAAAATCTCAAGCTGAGTAAACAAAGCTGCTTCTTGCACCTTATGTTTGTCAGTCTTGTTAACTGGTAAAGCCATGTTTTTTATTTTATTATTTTTTTTTAGGATTTCTGCACAATTTCGTTGTACTCCGGGCAGTGACAATAAAGGAACCTTATCGTATTTGATCTTTTATAAATATGTCAAACTGTGACATCACTTGCTTTAAAGGCATTGACATAAAGTCTAAATATACTCTGTCTTTGTGTGATTGACTTTTAATCTCAGGGCAAAGTGCAGCCAAAAAGTTGTATTGTTTGAAGAAAGCGTGTGCTAACAACTTTTTATTTTTTCTTTCTTTTTCATTCCTCCACGGATCACTCGGTGTGGTTGGATGGACAGAGCTCCCAGCTGAGGAAGGTAAATATTGATTTTTCCATTGCATTTTTACTGCTTTCTCATTATGAGACGCAGTGTCATGGTTTACAACAAAGAAACCCACAGAATTCAAGAGCGTTTGCACCACATCAGTTCGCTCGTTATTCTGTTGGAACCCTTTAGCGTAGCCTGTTTTACGGACACAATTGAAATGCTTGATTTGTTAGCTAAGCTGACCTAGAGTACAGGCTTCATACGTTTAGGCCACACGATTACTCGGATTACTCATTATTAGAAACTGGAAAGTAAAAACCAATAAGCAGCGCTCTAACAGGTAAACCACCATCCCTTCCACAGCCAGGCATAAATATAAACAACAGCATTTACCGTTGTCCATGAACCAGATGGTCCCTTGATGGCCATAGATGATCCTGAACAAGAGGTCAAACCAACAACACAAATGATTATTTATTTAGTTAGCACTAATGATGTTGTAGGTCATTGTAGTTCTGTCCTTATCACTGATCCATCCATTGATTCAACAACCAACTATTTGGATCTTTGGAGCGCCAGTCACAAAACTCAACAGGCTCAAGGCAGATGAACCAAAGCCACACCCCCGAATACGAGAAAGCAGGCCATTTTTGTTGTGTGTCATAACGAGGCGATAATTTATAATTAAATTATAGGAATTAGTAATTAGAGGAAACAGTAAGTGAAGTAACAAGCACATGTTGGTGCCGATCCCATCCTGACCACTCATGGAGTTGATTAATCACTGTGTGCCAAAGTGGGTACAGGTAGTCCCCGATTTAAGGATTTGTCGAAAGTGGAAATTCATCGTAAGCTGAATTTATTGTGAGCAGAGAAGTTTAATTTATCCTGCCTATATATCATAGCAAGGTTTACTTAAATGTGCCCTCACAGCAAGAGGGTCCCGGGTTCAATCCCAGGGTGGAGTCTTTTCTGCGTGGAGCCTGCATGTCCTCCCCGTGTCTGCGTGGGTTTACTCCGGGTACTCCGGTTTCCTCCCACAGTCCAAAG
>JAUZST010006438.1:0-14866 GCA_034779995.1 Parotocinclus haroldoi
AGGCAGCGTTTCTCATTTAAACAAACACGGCAACGGAAGATGGCGGAGAGAGAACTGCAGCTAAATAAATAAGACGGAGCAGGGATAAACGGGAACGGAAGAAAAAAAAGTTGAAGAAACAGACGTGCTCTGCCGGGGACGCTTAAATCGGTGAGTTATTTATCTTCAGTTTTTGCTCACGGAACCGTTTTTTTTGTCTCGCGTTATTCGGCAGTTTGGCTGCCGGAGATTTAAATTTAAATGAAAGTGCTCGCGCTTTAAACGCTCCTAACGGTTTTAACGGGTTTTCTAACGCATTTGCTTGCAGTGATGATTTTACTAAGTGGGATGAAGTGAATAAAGTTTTATTTTAAGCAAAATATCAACTTGTTAAACGAAACGTAAAATGTAAGTTTCGCTGTCAGCCTAAACCAGACGTTTCCGTACGCTAAAGTCTGGTAGGTTAGCGATACATTTCGCTCCTGCCACAGAAATTATGGAATAAATATTAAAAACGGATCGGTGTTTTTTGTACACGTCTTTACACCTTACGTAATGTTAATTTATCTCATTTAAAACACTATATTTCCAGACGCTATATTTACACATATTTTAACTTCCACCGGCGAGTTCATCCATCTGTCAGTGTGTCCTTCAGTTCATATCGTAACTCACGGCTGCACGATAATGGCTAAAGCAATAATCGCGATTCTTCAGCTCAGTACGGTTATTAAATCTCGATTATTTACCACGATTCATTATTTATGTGCGCTGTAAAGCCATATAAGCCATATAATGTAAACTTCTTATGGCATCGGTTTTAGGCTCTGTGGTTTTTTTAAAGTCTTTGTAACTGCCTACTTTCTCACGAATGGCCGTTCCGCCATGCCAAACGTTTTTTACGTTCAATTTGCTCTCAATATAAAGTGGTAAGTAGAATTTAGGCAGGTTTATGGGGTCTGGTGCATGTAAACTTTCTTCTAAACCAAAAAAATAAAGTCAAGAAAATTCGTAAGAAAAACACTGAGAAGTTCATAATGAAAAAACGTAAGAAGTTCTCAGAAATCTTTCTTGGACACGTTTTGAATTTGTATTTACCGTTGTTTCCGTTATTTAATTTAATCAGCTTTGCTATAAACTTTCTTTATATAGACAAGATTTGTATTTTAAGAATGATTCTTATTTAAAAGGGTTTAAAACTTTAAAAGTGTTAAGATGTCCTTTGCAGCTTTCTTAGGTAAGGTCACACTTTTTACACATTGTTCTTAAGAAGATGGTTAAGAAAAATATTTATTTAAATGTAGAGTTATTTGAAGAACAACAGATTTTCATCACTATTTTATTAAGAATTATGTTAAGAAATAAGAAAAACACATGTAAGATTAAGTTTTCTTCCTTCAGACACGCTCATGAATTCGGTTCCAGGGGAAAAAAACAGGCAAACGTTCTTAAAGCAAACATTAAAAACGTTATTTAGTTTAATCCACTCGGAGCAAAAACATCGAACCAAACGTTTTAGCAAACAAGAACTAGAGGTGGAACAAATAGCCAAAAGGAAAAAAGAAATCATTTTTATTAGTAACTAAACTGCTAAAAGTTTGACATTTTGATTCTTACCTTGTGAGTGTTCTTAAGAAAATGAAAAGTCATGGAAAAACTGTAATTCTTCAAACAAGAAAAAAAAAGTTTTCTTAATAAACATGGAAGACCAAAGAAGCTCCAGGACTCCAGACTGTCGTGATCTTTGAGTCACCTGACCTAACCACCATTCAGCATTTATGGGGGCACTTGAAGACAGAGAATCCGAGCATTCAGTAACGCTACGCTCAGCAAAATGTTTATCGCCCTGAAAAACACTGTAGTAAATTTGATTTTAAAAAAGATCATTCCCAGTAGTAGGCCTTTTTTTTTTTTTTTTTTACAAAATTCAGAAGAAATTTCCTTTGTTCAAAATCTATTTTGTTATTTATTTTTAATTGTATTACTTATTTAAATTTGATTATTGATTTAAATAATATGATTTACTTAATTTCACTGTTACTCCCCACGCAATTTTTCAGTTTACATCTAGGCCACCCAAGCAGGTCTGTTTTAGGGCTTAAGGGGCTGGACTTTGGAACAGAAGGTTCAAATCCCACCTCTGCCGAGCTGCCTCGTCCTTGAGCAAAACCCTTAATCCCCAGTTGCTCAGATTGTGAGACGCTACCAATTGTAAGCTGCTCTCTGAATAAGGGCGTCCATTGGCTTACCTGAAAACAACCCCCCCCCCCCACCCCAGTGCCATTCCTCTCTTCGTGTGCCACACCCCCCCAGTTTGGAGACCACTTGGTTGTGCTCTGATACACTGCTCACATTTCATTTTATTTTATTAAACAAGATCATCAAAAAAAACAAAATAAGAGTCCAAAAATTGTATCATTTCAGTTATGGTGACAAAGCAAGTGATTTATTTATGGGCTGAATAGAAGCATGTGAAACTGGACCAGGGTGCCCCCACGTTGACCGTTCGGGGTGTGTGGTCGCCCAAGAGTGTCAAAACCCAGCGATCATGATGGAGCACGGGCAGGATCAGATTAGCCTGCGTTCTTGTGGGTCCCCGTATCCCCATATAATCTGTTTGTTAGACCGGAAGCCCGTCGTAAATCAGGGAGCGCCTGCAGGCCTGTAGAAGGCCGCTAACGGGAACGAGGAATGAACAGGGTTACGTATTTTCGCTCATAAGCGACGCTCACTTCCTGTATTTGCGTCAGCGTTGTGACCGATCCAGACCTCATTAAACAGATCCGATATGAGCCAGGCGTGTCTGATACACATTCAGTATCGGCATCGCGATCAACGTCAAAATTACTTGGTTTAAAACATTTTTATGAACAGAGGCTCATCCATGAATAATTAAGGAGGGTCACATCACAACAAACGTTTTTTCTGTACAGAAATTGCGTTAAGCCTAAAATCTGCCGGCTGTTTCTCTGTGCTGCGGCGCGAAGAATAAAAAAACCTCCCCTCTAAAGTTACTATATCAGCTTCACCCGCCTGAAACAATCTTACTTTTGCTTTATTATTAACTTTAGGTGTCTTAAAGGTAATTTGAAATAACGTGGTTAAACCTGAGCTGAAAAATAAACTTGAACCTCTTAAAACTGCAGACGTCTGTAACAGGAATCTCACTGTTCGTATTTTACGATTGATACAAGAGTTAAAAAGCGGCGATATCAGATCAGTACTTATGTGCCGGTGGTCCTAAACTGGAGGTCACCTACGTTACCCCTGCCGAATATCTGCAAACTGGTTAAAAGTTGTGTTGGCCTGAGCAGTTTGTGTTGAGCCGTTTGATCGGTGTAAAACATGGTGATTCTAAATACGGAAAGCACTTATTGTTATGATTATTTTAATTATTAATTAATTTTTTTTATCCACGCTCATCCTGCTGCCACATTCGGGTCCCTGAGCAAGGCCCTTAACCCACCATTGCTTGGTTTATTTAAAGTTGCATCACAGGGTACGAGGGGGAAGTTTTGCCATTTGCTTTTATGACCGAACAAAAACAACAACGGACACTAGTTTCTCCTGAGTAGTCAGAAGCTTAATTCGATCCTACACAGGAATCAGGTCGGTGGCAACGTCAACATTGGCTGTCGTTTTAACTAAAATGTCGTTTGTGCTAAGATTTATTTTGCCTGGAAATGCGAAAAGCACGTCCTGAAGTCGGGTCAGGTTTATTTAAGGAGAGATTTTTTACACAAAAAAGCAGCTTTACAGCACGACATTGTTATAATCCCAAACTGAGCAAGCCTAGGGCGACAGTGGCAAAGAAAAAAACTCCCTAAAAGCTGTAAACGCTGAGGAACAATACGCAAAAAGGGAGCCGTCCTTCTCCTGTGGGTAAACAATACAAACAATAATAATCATAGAATCGTTATTAATACAGGGATCGAAATAACGAGGACCGTCTCTGGTTTCTGTTTGTAAATGAATTTTAACGCTCTTTCTTCGTTTTGATGTCGAATCGTATCTAGCAGGCTTCTCCAGAACTGTTATAATGTTCTGATTAGATCTTGATGCCTTTCACAAGTCGAGTATTTCAATACAGATTAATGAACAAACATATTGCGGAGTGCACACCCTTTTTTTTTTTTTGTGGTTCTTTACCAACCTATGAGGGAAGTACCGCAAATGGTTTGCACACATTTGCTGCTCATTTGTGCGTTTTCTGTCTGCCCGTTTCCCTTTATTAGGGCCAGTCACCCAGACGTTCGCCTTTTCGGTGGCGCACTGTGCCTCGGCGGGGACGCGGCTTCAGTAATTCTCCGGGATAACACATTAAAACGCTTCGCTTAAGAGAAAGTTTTTCATCTTTGCGCGTCTGTGATCAGTGGCATGCTTTTGTTTTGGCTTTGAGAAATCCTTGTTGCTCCGATATCATGTGTTTTAACGTGTAATTAGCTGGCTGGTGTGTACCGCTGCTGCCGTTTCTCAGAGAAGAAAAGACCTGGCGTTGGTGATTACGGTAATAATAGATCTCACAGCCTCTTCTTTTGAGACGTGTTTGGTCAGATCACTCACTAAACAGAGCTTAGGATTAGGTTCAGTCCAGGCCATACAGGAGACTGGAGTAATATAATCTACTAACCATCCATATGTCTGGGCCGTAACCACCGAGGTTGGGATTTTATATTATAAATGCAAATATGATCTAGATCAAGTCATTACCACGTGATACCGAAGCAGTGAATGTAAAGAGGTCTCCTGCTGCGAGTTCAGACTGAGACGAATGTTTCTCAGTGGAGCACTTGTCTCGTTTTATCTTTATTTATCAACCGTTCCGCAAAGCTCTGGGCACAGCTTAACGAAGCTGCCTTGTTTCTCCGTAATTCAGGTTTGATGCCCCATGAGAAAAGGTCGATGCTGTTATTTAATACTTTAGGTCTTATTTAAAAACAGCACGAAATACGGAACGATAAAGCGTCCTTAATGTCGTATTATCACCGTCTGTTTATCGATAACGATATCCTGGAACGCCTGTCACACCCCACCGAATTGGCACCGTCACTTTCTCGACGTAACGGGTCCCAGCGCGCGTTACACCCTGCCATCTTTCGCTTTTCTCGTCATAAGCCGCTTTGTTTGCACCTTGTGTGTTTTTGTGCTGCTGCCACGGCCGGTTTAAGCCTGACTTGCGAAGATCGTCCTAATCTTCAGATTCTGCAAATGGTAAAATAAGTGGAACTCTTTAATTCTTACTTTTGGTTCCACCTTATGTTTGTTATGCATACTGTGTCTGGTATACCTGCTTACAGGTCGCTTTATTAAATCTAACAACGTGCCTTTTGAGGCGTTGGTTACACCGGCTGTATAAGTCTAATCATACATTATTAAACAGCTACACTACCTTAGCTTGTGTCGCGCTGACCTAGCGCTCATACTAGCACACCGCGCTCACACCGTAGTCTATCCTACTCGGCTGCATGGCACAGTAAACGTGTGGCGGCTCGATAATTTCAGCTTGCACGTCCTTAAAACGGTAATTAAGCTCAAATCTTAAACGATACGCATCACACAGGCCTGCCGTTCACACGCGGAATCCTAACGCGGTCGTTTAATGGGTTGCTCATATACAGCTCTGGGAAAAAAAAAACAGCAGAGACCTCTCAGTGTTCTTAAAATCACCGTCTCAATTCCAGCATCTGATCAGTTCCAAACACCCACCTCATTCTAGTTAACGGGAGCTACTGATCTGGCGAGCACCTGAACCAGATCTGATTTATAGAGAGAAAAGTACAGGACGCACGAACGCTGTGATTGAAATATTGACGTCTGAACTTTCCTAAGGTGTAACATTAGTTTTGTCGAGTGAAAACAATGAATTGTCTGTATTATCGATCACATTAAGCCGATCCACTTGCAGAGCACTGGGAGTTAGGGTATCTGCTGCACGAGGTTTCCCCGCTGACGGTCGTGTCTGCCGTTGAAGGATAGCTGTGTGACTGGGATTAAAGAATGGCCACACGTCACGTTAGCGAGAGTCCAAGTGTCGAAACGAGTGAATAACGGGGCCATTTCTCTCTTCTCCAGTCCTCCCAATTAGCAGCGTTCATGCCCCTGCCCACAGGAGGTGTGAGGAGGGCTACTAAATCCTGCAGAACAGGGGCGCTCAGACACGGCCATGCTGTCGAGCTCGTGGCTCACGGCGTTGGGGTCAGACGGATAAATGAATGAGGGGCTGGATGACAGTGATGGATAGAGTTTGCCATAAAGAAACAGGGGGATGGAGAAGGTGGCGACTGGGTCAGGCTCAGGGGGAGATAGGGGGCTGGGCTCGGAGAAACCATACAGTCAAGTCGAGGAAGGACATGGCGCACTGGATCCCTGAGTACCGATTGTTATTATCCGTCTCACGTTCAGGATCGTTCTGCAGCTTCATAACTTCACTTTTATATTCGCGCTCGAACCCCGAGTTCGTTTTTCTCCGGACCCGTTATTGTTTCGCGCCTCACTGTGGGATCTCACCAAGCTGTCTGCAGTCGGCTAGCGCTCCCGTCCCGGTTGATCCCTTTCACTGATGAAAGGGGGCCTCCTCTGCAATCTGTCACCGTGCATTAAAGACAAATTAATCTTTCTGCGCGTTTCATTGATTCCGTTTACGAGACGTGGTGGGAAGAGACGAGCCATTCTTTTACACTTTTCTTTGTCGTCGTCAATGCACCTCATTTTCATTTAAAGAAAGGATCTGGATACCCCATGTCTTTAAAAGCACGAAAGAATCTGCGCGTTGGGGCCCTCACTGTGTTTGAAGAATTTTTAAAAATGGCTTATGAGCCACCCTTTTTTAATGGGAGCACTTAAAAACCTTTTCTTTTTAAATTTCCACAGTCTGTATTCGTTATTGAATGCCACTTTTTTTTTTCTGGCTAAATGTTGTTTGACATGTGGGCTAAACCGGCCCGGCATTAGTGCCACACTCGTACCACATGTATCTGTCAGGTTTTAGAACTAACTAATAAGTAATTGTGGTTCTTGTGAGTGGATTCATGCCTGGGATCTGGGCCGATCCTGGTGCATGTGAGTTGCCAGATAAATAGCAGTTTGTGTTCGCCAGCTCTAGAAGTTTCAGAAGCTATTCAAAGAACGACCAGAATAAGGAGCTAAAATCAAGATAAAACAAGATTTACATTTCCAGCATTTAGCAGACAACCCTATCCAGAGCGACTTACAACTCATATAGTCTTACAATCCAAGCAATTTGTGGGTTAAGGGCCTTGCTCAAGGACCCAATTATTGGCCGAGGTGGGATTTGAACCCTGGACCTTAACCGCTAGGCTACCACAGTCCACAAGCTACCACAAGATGTAGTTGGAAGAGTTTTCACCCTCAGCGCTACTGCACGTGTAGCTGTTTAGTCTGATTTTCTGGAGCCTCGTAGAAGCTGTCACACACACTGAGATTTGATCCATCTTAACACCGGCAGGAATTCGTTCTCGGATTCAGCGTTTTTGCACTGGACCTAAAACTCAACTCCCAATTCTGGGCGTGCCGTCCGATATCTCGTATCGTGTCGCTTTGCCTTCGGCCTCATTGTGGGAAAGTGGATCATGGTTTAATGTACCGAGGACACAGCGATGATGCAGCTGAATCGAAGGAATCTTTACGGTGTAAATGCTGTCCATAAATCTGTGCTTTCTTCCTCGTCTGTCCTCCTTTTCCCTTGGAAAGACGGAGATGTTTGCAGCGAGCTTCTGGTTCGTGTAGATAAGATAATGTTCGAGTCCATTTAGGAAAGCTCTAAGCATATGGTTCGGTCAGAAAGCTTCTCATTACAACGTTTTCTCTGTAAGGCTCTTCAGCTGTTTTCCATTTATAAAGTGAAAACAATGCGTTTGGTTGTAAACTACTGTCCACACCCCAGCCTGTTAATTCTGCCACATATGTGTTATTGCACTGCTGGCACTCCGAGGCCGGTACTTTTTGGAATTGTTTCCATATGAGCCTTGGGTTAAATTTACTCTGCGGCTTCTAGAAAATGTGGCAACAGCTTTTAACTGTCACCAGATTGTTAATTATTTTCAATTAGTGGGTGGCATGGCGCATCGGACCCGGCCGCTACAGCGGCGGTCTCTCCACGGTTGGGCTCTGCTGGGCTGGCATCCCGTCCGGGGCACCCCCCCCCCCCACGACCCTGACCAGGAAAAAGAGGGGTTAAATGTGAAATCAAAAGAATTAATCTTAAGCGTTTCCATGCGTCGTATCTTTTGAAAACTCTTTATCAGTCGGATGCCTTTGTGCACATGGGTCCCGAAATCATTCCGACACCCCTAACCCTTCTTTATTACAATTTAGTGTAGCCGTTTGGCTTAAGTCTCGTTAAGATCGAATTATTTTGACCTCTGTCTTGAGTGCGAGTGCAAAAGAAACAGCTTTCAAGCGTCTCCATTCTTCCTTTTTATTCACCGTAGCAACTCCCGCTAAATTTTCATGCAGCGCTTCGTATCCAGCTGTTCCTGGATGTGTGAAACGCCGTTTCCATAGCAACGTGCTCCAGCATGCTGTCTCAAGGTCGTTCGTTCCAGTAGCACTCCAAACCTGCAAAATACTACACACACACACACACACACACACACACACACACACACCGTTAGGACTGTGGACCAGGATACAGACAGAGAGACAGACGGAGAGGAAAAGCTACTCCATCAGTAACAGGGGAAATTAAAAGAGGACAGAAATGCCATACAGAAGCCATTTTACTGTTTCTGGAGGGTGTGCTAGGAGACTGGGCGTCTCTCTCTCTCGCACTTTCTCTCTCTCTCGCATTCCCTACAATAAAGAAATAAAAGAATGCTCGGACTTTGAAGCAGGAGCTTCTTCTGACGGTCAATTAAATATTTAACTGGTCTGAGCTGGGTCGGATGCTTCGCGCCTGCCGGTCGGCCGGAGGTCGCGTCGCTTCAGAAAACAAAGCTGATCTATCCAGATCGCTAATTGGCCGACGTTGTATCATGTTCTGAAGTCTCGGGGGCGTACGTTTGATTACGCATCTCACAAATCTTTCCATCCCGTCGTAAGGCTTTTCTTGCAAGGAATTTAGACTTCCATTTACATAACCATGTAAAAAAAATCTTGGATAAATCTCAACCTGACGTTTAAGGGACCAAAGCAGGAAACGATACGCTGTCGCGTTGTTCGTTTTGGTGTTCAGATGCTCTTAACTTCGAACCAAAACGCACTGCTCTCAAAAATAAGGCGAGAGCCCAGAAGAACTGCTGGATAATCTGATCCAGCCCATGCCCCATCACTGTCGGTCTGAACACAGTGTGGGGGCACCCTGGTCCAGTTTAACATGCTCCTGCTGAATCCCTCCCCATGAATAAATCACTTGCTGCTCAATCACAATACCCGAGTTTAAATCTTATTTGCATAATCAAACAGCTTTTTGACTTTATTTGCTTGAACTGACGTTCATTCTAACGGAACCACGCCTACCGAGGTCGAGACAACAATCTGAAGCAAATCAAACAAAAGTGTCCACGTTTGGCCCAATGAAGGAACTCCTGAAGCGCTTACAAACGTAAAAGAAATCCCCAGCACATCAAACTCAAGGGTGAACACACACACACACACACTAGAAATGGCTTTCTAAGCACTGCAATTATTCTCAGATATCGAGCTGGTGTTACCGGCTACCCTCCAGAAGATGTGTCTGGAAAAAGTCTTCCCCCCTATCCTTTATTATTAATCGAGTATTGAGCCCAGCTCCGTCACCGTGTTTGTTTTGCACAGACGTTCTTTACTTTTCTGCCCGATCCAGCCTATTCTAGGGCTCGACTATTTTCTGTCAGGCGCACTCCGTAATAGTGGACAGATCAAACAGGAGAAAAGGTTGTACAGATCCAGTTGCGTATCTCCGGACTCTCTGATGGCAGGGAGTAATCCGCCACCTCGTTTTTATTTTACAGTCTGCAAAAAAAAAAAAAAAAGCCAGTTTAAGGGTTCTACAGCCGTTCATTCTGCTCTCTCTAAGTACTTCAGCAGTAAACGTTCCCAGATGTGGCTTCAACTCTGCCTGAACCCTCGAGTCCCGAGCGCTCTGTTCCCCATTCCCACAGCTACCCCGCGGTAAGTGTGTTTCACACGCGCCGTTTAATCAGACGACTGATCTTTGAGGTCACTTTAGCAACCTGATCGAAAGAAGAAAACAAGGCCACAAAAGTCCATCGGTGTTTGGGTTTTCTTCCAGAGGTCACGTGCCTTATTTTGCTCCGGTTGTTTACATTCCAGTGCACTGGTTTATAACGAAACGGTTTACTCGATCTGCGGACGATTTAAAATGGAAATGGATTTATATAGACGTAACTGCTCCGTTTCATCCAGTGCCTACTTTCTAAAACGGCGTGCCATGATCCAAGCGGGCGGGGAGCCGAGACGTCCCGCAGCGTATAAACGCAACGGTGCTGCAAGTGCTCCCCCAATACGGTCGGCTTAAGAGTGAACAGAAGCTGATCAGACCGCAGTGCTGCTTGATGTTTCTAAACACTGAAAATGGTCACCCGATCAAAAATATCCAGCCAGCAGCACCCCGGGAACACAGATGAAGGATTTGAGGGTGACTTACACTAACTTTTGTGCTTTTACGCTTTACTGGAGTGAAATCTACGAGCAGTTGCGGGACTTTTCTTTAAGTATAGATCTGTTGTGCTTGTCCGGTGAAGGAATAAATATGCGCTCAGCCTCCAGAGAGGAAACGTAACCCTCTGCTTATTAGGGACGTTCTGTAATCTGTATCTAAACGCGTCACCGGTAGGTCCGTCATGGTGCAGCAGTTGGGGTCCCGCTCCACTGATCGTGAGCGTCCGCTTTTTGGGCCCTCGAGCAAGGCCCTCGTCCCTCCCCGCTGTTCCACACGATTAAACGTCGCCGGTACGGGTTCAGAACGCTTCAGCACCGGCGCGTGAGAACGCTGGCTGTTTGCCGTTGTGTACGCAATAAGAACGTGCAACATCAGCATGCCTCGCTTCGCCTCTGAGCCTCATCCCACCACACAGGCACTAATTATTTTCTTAAAGCAGCATGTCCCATCATGCTTCACTCCTTATTTACTGTGCGCAGCGGATTCATGCTGCTATACGCCGCCGTCTTTTTTTCCTCACAGCAACGCCGTGTTTTGCGCATTCATCGAACAAGTCAAGCGTTTGGGTAATTAACATACACAGTCTGCTCTTAACCGTATGACTGGATCTTCCACATCAAATGCCAGGGGTTTTTTAAGGACGGCGAAAATGCTAGGATACTTTATTCACCCCCGTTCGATATTTGTTTTTGGAAACAAAAACTTGCTGAGCAAACACCGTCGCTTCTGCACCAGCTCCTGCTTCTAAAACGTTCAGTCTCAGGACGACGTTGATAATTAATAATGAATTACATTTGATTGAAAGCTTGAACAGGATAAACTTTTGTCTGAGATCAGATCAGATCCGGCCAATATCAGCGCTCGGGTTGTTCTGATCGCGTTTCGCTTGCCTCGTTATTAAACTGCGACAAATTGAACGAGGTGGTGAAAAAAAGCTATGAAAATAAAAAGATGCAGCGTCAGATGTTTATAGTTCGGGGTCTGAATATGATTTCGTGTCACGTTTGGTTTGTAAAAAGCACGAACGATTTAAAGCCACGTGAAAAAGTGTTACTATAGCAAACGCCGTGTTACTCCGATCATTAACTCAAGACTGCGATGCTGGTTTTGCTCGTTTAAACCTGGATTGTTTGTGTTTTCGGCCAGTTTTGCCAGAATGAACCCCAGCCAAAAAGCACCCAAAACGCCCTCGTTACCTTCTGGACTTTGAGCGGTGGGGAGTGGTGGCAGTTTTCCAGGACGGCATCTCTGCCGTTTTCACCTCCGTAGGCTGACGGGACAGTCAGGCCTCATTAGACGTGGGAGAAATGTGCTCTGCTTTACCCCAACATGCAGCTACACGAGCAAATGCCCAACACTTACACTTTCTAGGAATAAGTGGCCTTGTTTTTTTAGGGACCTGTTTGATAAACTGCAGTGGGTGGCACACATTCGTGCCCAATCTTGCATGGCGACATGTAAACCCTGACTAATATCGGCGCTGTTGACACAACAGGTTTTTTTTTTTTTAAGTTGCACCTTACCTTTGGAGACGTTTTTGCTCGTGGACCACACACGGAAGATTGAGATAAGGGTCTTCACTGATTCGGGCTCATGGGCTGCTACGGGTAACGCCTCCACTCTCGAGGACGACCCGGAGCCGACGTGACGTGTGCAGGAGAACGGCGTAAAGCACATAAATAATGCACACCTGTGACAGGTGGGTTCTGGCCTCTCCGTCTGCTGAGGCTCCAACGCTTTGAAGTGATGCTTCCGATGGACTCCTGAACTTCTTCTAAAGAAGCTCTCATGCTGGGCGGATAGGTGCAACAAAAGGATCGTTATGGAATTCTTAAGCGACCGATTCGGAATGGCCTTGATTTGAACCTCGGCTGCGCACCCGAACGGCCTGAACGACCGACCTCCAGGTTGTTTGCTGCCCTCCCCGAACCTGAAGCCGAAAGGCTACAAGTTACACTTTGATTTTCCCCGTGAAGGACTTGAGAGAAAACAGAAACGTTTTCAGGGAAGACAGACCTCGCTCTCAGCCGCACGTGGTTTCCTTCTTGATGGCAGACAGTTGGCCCAGGTTCGTCTTCCGAAAAGAACAGTCATTAACACCCCCCTCCCCCGAGCTTCCTGTCTGACACGGCACAGAAGAAGAAAGGACGTTCAAGGACTTTACAGCCAAGACCGTTTACTGACTTATTTATTTAAGAAACACTAAACTCCAGATGACGAGCTAGCACTGGACCAAAGCTCTAAGGAGGCCATGAGGTAGGGTTTGGTCTCCTCCTCTAGGTTTTCTCTGGGTACTCTGCTTTCTTCTCATGGTTTAAAGACGTTCGTTTGCTTAAACGCTCTGTCTGACTTGTCCCTCTAGAGCGGCCTGGAACAGAAAAAAAACCAAAATGGTGTCGTATTTTGGTGCTGACAAAAATAGGCAAACGCCGATATCGGGTACAGACGGGTTTGGAAAATGGAGAACGCAGAGATTCGCCGGCTCGCTCACGCAAGATTAATTCATTAATTAATTCGTTGTCTTTCACTTAATCCACACGGGGTCGTGGGCCAGCAACTATCCAACAGTCCATCGTAGGGTGTGCGCACAGTCACACACTAAGGGCCACTTTAGAGACACATTTTAACCTAACACGCATGCCTTTGGACTGCGGGAGGAAACCGGAGCACCTGGAGTAAACCCAGGCAGACACGGGGAGGACATGCAGACTCCACGCAGAAAGGACCCAGGCCGCCCCGCCCTGGGATCGAACCCGGGACCCTCTACACAAAATATATAATTATCATTAATTATTAATAATATTACTATTATTTTGATTACGTCTCAAACGCAAATACTTAATAAGCGAGAAAAACAGCTCTGTGGTCCCGAGGTTTAAGAGGAACAACAGCAGAACGTGAAGACGAAATGAAATACAGGAGCTGCTTCGTGAGGTGCAGAAGCGACTCTGATTGGTCGTTGGAATTTGAGTCACCGGCAAAAGTTTCGTACAGGGGCCATGTCAGGGCAACACGGGGACTCTGCACAGGGGGCCGCTGCCTCACTGCAAGGGTTCGATCCCAGGGCGAGGAGGTCTGGGTCCTTTCCGTGTCAAGTCTGCATTCTGAGTCCTCCGGGATTTACTCCGGGTACTCCGGTTTCCTCCCACAGTCCAAAGACATACGTGTTAGGTTAAAATGTGTCTCTAAAGTGGCCCTTGGGCCCGTGTTACGATGCATTGGCGCCCCATCTAGGGTTGTTCCTGCCCCTATATGTTTAAATGAGGACTCTTTGGGAAGACTCAAAAAAGGCACCAAACCTGTTTGGGCAGCTTGGACGATAAATGTAAATCGAAATGTAAAAGAAGAGAGGACCAAAGTCAAAACCTGTGCACGTAGTTCCATAATCGTTTGGGGATTGTTTTAATCGTTCTGTTTTCAAGTTAAATTTGTATTTATCTGATGTTTTTTTTTCCTGTAAGCAGCCACGTCTTTGTACGTCTGAAAGTCCAAACCGGTCTCTGCATATCAGCTTAATAACTCTGACCAAGAGGTAACACCTAAACACACAGTCAAAGTGTTAAACAAAAAGGGGCGGGAGCACAGCCGTCGTGTTTAGCGCGACGCCAGCTGACTTCGTCGACTCCGTCAGCAACGGCTGTGCTGATTGCTCTGTAATCGATGACTAATTAACCCCTCCCCTTTTTCCAGAGCTGTTCATAAATTGACGCGGGGCAGGAGAGAGTGGGCTATCGATTAACGTTTAGGGTCGTGTTCGCCGCGCATTTTTCACAAACAACAACAACAGAACGCAGACGGACGCAGAACGAGCGCGTGCCGCGTTTCCCTCGGGGCTGGGCGGGGGGTGGGAGTGGCTGTGTGCTGGGTTTGAGGAGCCACTGTTCCCCCCCTCCTTCCAGTCCCGTCCTTCGTTTCGTCTCATTCGTCTTAAAAAGAAATGCAGAGCAAAGAGATTTAAATAACACACTGCGAGGGAATAAAGCGCTGCTAACTAACAAACGCGAGCAGAACGCGTGAACGTGCGACCCGCCTCGTGCTAAAGTTCGCCAGCCTCCGCTGCTGCACCCCGATTGGCTGCGGAAAGGTGAAATTAAAACCACGCTAAACTTTTGACCCCGTGACGCGAAGGAGGAGCAGGGCAGGGACGCCCATTGCTGAGCTTGCTCTCTCGCTCTCTCTCGCACTCCTCTGTCTCTATTTGACAGTCAGGGATGCGTGCAGCGCTGCATGCAAGAGTACGAGAGGGAGAGAGAAAACGTCGAGAGG
>JAUZST010006439.1:0-14865 GCA_034779995.1 Parotocinclus haroldoi
ACTCCACCGGGGCCCCCCCCCCCCCCCCCCAAATGTCCCAGACTGACAGCATATCCTGTGTAAGACCTCAGTTTCTGACACTGGAACTCTCTTTTTCTCGCACTCGTCCACTAGGGGGCAAAGCTACCTGCCCTGGCAACGGTTGCCAGGTCCAACAATTCTAACTGGCTTTGGGCTTTTATAAGAAGTAAAACGTAGGTCATGGGCCCCGTAACAGCACGTTTCAAGCCAAGCTTGGGGTTTGAACCAGGTCGTCCAGACCTGTTGATCTGTTGGACATTCCCAGTGTCCTCCCGAAGACGAGCAAACGCCCTGGCAGTGCCAGCGACGCGTCACAACACGCACAATGAGAAGCGACGGGTTCAGAGCTGCGCTGGCACAAGCCACCAGAGTTCTCAGCTCTAAAGTGCTCCGTCTCTTCAAAGTGTGACTTTTCTTGAGCCGCCATTCGATCTCGGCTTGCTTACACCCTGTCGGTCTGCGTTACCGGCTCCAGCGAGGGTCCGGCAGACAGGACGTCACCACGCCCGCTGACGGATCGAGACGGAACTGTTCTGCTGGAGTCGCAGGCTATCGAGTCCACGTTTCCGGGGGTTTTCATCCATCTTTAATCCGGTTCCTCTGGAACGCTGCGGCTTCTTTATCACGCTCTCAGCGCCGCCATTAAAGTTTCATCGAGGTAAGCGAGATAAAATGGGAGAAACGGGCCCTGTCGGTTCTTCGTCCTCATCTTTTTCTGTCACCCAGAGAGAAGCGTCACGCTCGGGCGCCAGACGCTGTGAGACGTTTTCCCAAAACGGATGATCCTCAGCGTTGCCCCGGGTGACGGGGATATTTATTGATGTTTAATAATACACACAAACTGCTCACTTCTGGTCCCTCCAGGTCTTTCCAAAACATGGCCTCTGTTCTTCTTCTTCTTCCTGGATCAGGCGCGGAAATGCAGCAAACCCTGATGCTACCACCGCCACGTTTCACGGGTAGGGTACGGTCCTCATGCTGGAATGCAGCGTTTTCGTTTCTCCGGGTATGAAGCTTCTCGCTCTCGGTTTTTGTCCTCAAACGTTCACAAAGTATTTCTTCAACAATCTAACAAGTCCAAACGGGCAACGATGTTCTTCATGGAGAGCAGTGCCTTCCTAACGATGGTGGAGCCACACACATTAACCTGTATTACCAGTGTCAGAAAGACCTTTAGTGGCTTAGAAGGCTTCCTGGTGAACTTGTGGACCTGGCTCTTGGAGCGATTGTGTTGGTCGACCACGGCTTCGGAGAGAAACAACCATCTTGAGTTCCCCCATCGGCGCACAGTCTGTGATTTGATGGTGTCCAGACTCTTTAGAGATGGTCTTGTAACCTTTTGGAGGCTGGTGAGCATCGGCAGAGTATCTACTCTTAGGACTTATTTCCTTAGGAGAATCCGATGTTTGAGCTCATCCTTAACCAAACCGCCGCAACTTACAATAAAATTATTTAATTAAAAAAGACATTTATTTGAGCGTAATCAATTTTTTTTTAAAAGAAAAAAAGACGTTTCGACGTCACGGTTGTTCTTTGCATTCCAGGACTCCGGATTTTAAAGACTTACGTTCCAATAGCTCCCTCTGCCGACCGCATTAGGTATAACACATAATCCACGCTACAGCCAAGAACCGGTTATTCTTAATATATATATATATATTTTTTTAAATCTAAATATATCTTCCTGTGTGTGTTTTAAATGTGTTTTAAATTTTACCTACCTGTCTGTCTTAACCTTTGCTAAACATGCTTTTTGAGGCATCCCGCTCCTTATTTGCAGGACAATCTGAGACTACGTGACGGCACCAGAATGCCGGTCTCATTAGCTATGTTTCATAGTCTGGCCATGGCCCATCGTACGCATCCATCTGGAAGGAAGAGCTCCAGTTCCAGGGCAGGGCAGAGCCAGGGCTTTATTAAAGGCCAGTGAGGGAGGGGGGGGGGCTGGGGAGTGAGCGCATGGCAGACATTTATACTGATTGTTAGCCCAGTTTTTCATGTAGCAGACTATGGTTTGATGCTAAGGGTTGTTAGCGAACCGGCGTTTGTATAAAATCTATTATAAATACCTATTTGTTTATGTAAGATGACTTGACCTACCTTATTCTCATAATGCGTACTGCATCTACACACGTGGGTAAGGTCAGGTCAGGTTTTACAGACCTACCTTTGCCTCCTCGTGGTCCATCACGTTTAATGAACTCACCTCCGGAGAGATCCCGTTGACCTTTCTGAGATGACTTGCAGATGCAGGTAGGATAAACGGTTCCTTAAAGTCACCTTAGTCTGCTTTTTCAAAAGGGCATCTGCAGGCCAAACCCCTCCCGGACGCCTCAGCTTGGTCCTGAACGCGTGAGAAAGTGAACAGAGGTTTTCCGTTTGGGACACGTGGCGCCTCGGGACGTCCTTACCGAACCTCTTGCAGAATCCATGCAACCAATATAATATTCACCCAGTTAGCACTGACACGACTGACATTCCTTAGTTCCCTAATCCTGGGCCAACTTTTGTTCTAATCCCTTCACGCAGCATCTGTAATCACTGTGCATTTTTGTTTGATGGGAATTCAGACTGATTAGAGAAAAGTCAGCAATGCGTTTGCCATGCGTTTGTATATGATCTGTGTCGGGGGTTAAAGGACAGGTTTTGTTATTTCCAAGTTATGATTTATGATCGTGTTTAAGAACCTCGGTCGTTAAGGCGATCAGACGGATGGTAAGCGTTGCACAATTGCTGTTATTCGTATCATTTCTGCGTAAGAAAACAACACTTTAAAACCAACAAACCAAGGCTGAGACCGTACCATGTACCGAACTCAAATAAATCATGGACGTTCCATAAAGCACTGAGTCCCCAGCTACCCAGGCTATGAGAAACTCTCTGCCCAGTCAGTCCAGCGGCTACAGGCCTGTCCTGGCCCACATTTAATCTAGCATAGGTACCGTTTGTGGAGGATTTCACTCCAGTGAAAGGTAATGTCAGAACTGGGCCGTCACTGGTTCGCCCTCTGGACCCTCTGGGCCGGAATGACTGGTACAGACCCCCGTAACACTGGTATCCTTTTATTTATATGGGGCCGTGTAATCCATGCTCTGTATTTTACACCGTAAACGAACTCACCGGATGCTCCAAACGAACAAGTTTATGACCAAGTATTAATCATTTCTGCAAAAAAAAAAAGCAGGATGTGCCGCACGCACAAGAACAGTGGAAACTCTGCCCACTCTTAGAGCCTTTTTGAATAATAATGAGATAGTAAATCAGACATACTCTACTCTGTGGAGTGCCGGAAGCCTTCATTAGAGAATCCATTATTCAAATGAGTTATTAAGCACTGGCAGAAATAACATACTGAATTGATGTTGGACTGGATGGACAGGGACTGATAAAAGTGAACAGTGGAAAGCCTCCCAGCGACAACTTAATCATTTGGCGTGTGAAGATTTATATAGTGTATATATTCCGCTACTAACCCACGGCAGAAAAAAGTTTTATAAGAAGTAATTTAGTGCTGGGTAATGTGGTCAACAAAGAAAGAAAGAAATAATGATGCGATTTGGTTCCAAAAGCAGCATCATGGAAAGGCTGAGTGAGCGAGGAGTAAAGATGATCGGAGTAACTCCCTCCAGTTTATCACCGTATGTTTATGAAATGTTCCTAACTGAACAGGGGTGATCTCTCTCCGCTCCCTCAGAACCGTCATTCAGTAATATCTGATAGGATCACATGGCCAAGGGATTAATTTATCTTTATCAAGCTCTACAATCACTCAGGTCTGTGGATTGCCGGGGACTCGGGTTGCCATGTCTCGCATGATCCCTCTTGCGTTTGTTACCTTTTGCTTCTCCTTTTGATAGGCATTCTGCTATGGTAGTGCTGCCGGAGCTTCATGCTGCACATGGGATCAGTGATTGCTAACAGACTCTGAGCTCCTAACCCATAAGTAACTACATTTTCTCTTTTTTTTAAATTTTAAGTTCCGGTACCAGTTCTGGCGCCGCACACTTAGATGTTCCTCCACCTCAGCATCACCTATACTGGTCTCCATCACCAGTACCCAGTCCCACCTGAGTGCAGGAACTCCCTCAGTCACTCAGTTATCAGGAGACGATGGGCCTCCAAGGACTTTCCCAATGATCCCACTTATTTAAAGGAGCAAAGAATGCCCCGTTGTAAAAAAAAAACAAAAAAACAAACCAACAAAACCTTGATTGGCACGTCTGTGATGCAGCATTAATGCAGAAAAGTAGACTGAGATTTTAAGCTGCCTAAGCTGGTGATGCCTTTCTGAACAGGACAATGCAAAACCACATGCTGCACACGTCACAAAGGCATGGCTGTGGATGGAGGAAGAAGGGGGAGGAAGGGAAAGATTACCACGCCGTACTGTAATTATTAAAAAAAAGGTTTTGGCCGGGTGGACGTTTATGAAGATGGGATATCCTGGGTTCACTCTGTCTGTAAGGAAACAGAAGTGGCCGTCCCAAGTGGCTTCCATTTATTTGGCTGTCCATAAAGTTCCTGAGCGAAATTCAGCGGGTGGTGCACGGGAACGACCTTAACGGGCTAATTGAGAACAAATGAAGCGATAAAAGTCATAGCTGGCCTAATGGACAGCTTAATGCACTAGGCTAATGCACTCAGACGTTTAGAGGAAATTTTCGACTTAATAGCACGTTCCATTCACCTAAGTGATGCATTCGGCCCAAATCTAACAATGCACCCTTTGAAAGACGAATTAAAAAAAAAAAAAAAAAAAAAGAACGATGTGTTTTACTACATGAATGGTAAGTGCTGCTTTTTCTTTGCAAACATCCCGACCGTCCACCTGCTGAGAGGTACAAATGTCCGACTGAGGAAAGGGAAAAAAAAAGAAAAAGCAATGGAGGAGCACTTGTGTGAGCTCGGGCAGTTTGGGATGTCATGCTGTCTGGCGTAAAAGTATGCTAAAGGGATAACTGGCCTGCCGGTGACAGCCACACTCCACAATTACAGCTGATTACACGCCTTCTTGGCGTGCCAGTCCGTGTCGCCAATCGACTGAGATTTTATTTCTAAACCCCCTTGTCCCAGACTGATTGGGTCTCCCTTTCAAGTGATACATCCAAAATCGTAATTTACCTGTCAGCAAAACAGTGGACACCCAGCAAGACACCACTCAGCCACAGGGCTAATGGCGAGTCCTCGCACATTTTGTTTCGCACCCGAGCAGATCTGCTGCGTATCGGACCGTTCGGGTTAATTAAACGCGGCTCATGCTGTACCTGAGAACGACGTCCTCTTTAAAGTCTTGTTTAAAAGGAGAATCTCGGAGGACAGGATCTAACCTGATCTCGTGTAGAACCATTAAATAATGTTAAAGAAATAAACAAACAAAACCCCCGGAACCGGCGATGGCGTGACAGCCCTAACCAGGCACGCAAAATCCTTCCACCAGCGCCCTAACCGAACCCTGTTTAGATCCTCATCCTGGTGCTCGTTTAGGACTTTCTGCTTCAGGTCTGCTCCTCGAGGAGCAAAAAATGGGCCAGAGGATCCTCTTTGTCTTTTTTTTTACGTTCCATTTTTACGCTGGAAGGTCTTCTCGAACGGACGTCGTTTTGTTGCTCGCGGCAAAAGGCGAGCGATCGATTTTGAAAGAAGAAAGATCCGACATGGATCGTTAGATTCGCCAAAATATTTACTGAACCAATTAATTTGGGGGCATTCATTAAGTCTCTAAACACCTCAGCTGAGTTAGAACTGGCTTTAGAACCTCACGGGGTTAACCCTTTGAGAGAATGATGGACTACTTCTATTTAACTCCCACCTCTGCTTGTGGATCCACAGTATTGATTGGCTGAGATAAAAGACAGGTTTACTTTCTGTTATGCAGGCATTTATTATTATTATTATTATTATTAAGTTATTTATCACTCTTTTTAAGACCTCTGTTGTTAAAGTGGTCAGACAATCAGTTTCTGTGTAGGTGTTTCGGAATCCTAACATGCTTAGGTAAAATCGAGCCAACACGCCCAAAACAAATAAAACAAACATTGGCATTTATTTATGAACTGAAACTGAAACTGAAACTGAAACCAACTCAGAATTATGGTCTCTCTGCTTGGTAATAGCGTCCACCGTTTGCTTCGACCATTTCATGGATCTTCTCCAGAATCTCTGCCACGCCAGCTTCCCGCCGTCTGTTATCCAGGACGTAGCACCGCCCCCCACATTTCTGGACGAGCCACTCCAAGTCGCCGTTCCTCTTAACGTGCTGCTGAACGCTCTCACCGAGAGCCTCGCCCCAGGTGAACACGACGACGGTGTGCATCCACGCTGCCTTCCCCAAAGAGGACACGGTTCCCTCCACCGCCCTCCTGTACCCAGCTGTAAAGGTTAAATAGGCGGGCAGGAGGATAACGAAGGCGTGGGGCCCGGGTGTGCACATGGATACACCATGCAGGAGTTCCTTCCTAAATGTCATGTCCGCACTAGAAGAGTTCGATCTCCACTTTATCCCAAGGGGCTCCTCAATGAGAAGGGCCTTCCCGGAGAAGCTGCCCCTCCATGGGTTGGCGGCACTGGCATCTGCATCTGCGCTTTGCCCAAGGAAGGTCCTTCGTCCCGAGTGGCGAGATGACCGTGCTTCACCGATAAGCATCAGTCTTAGCTCAGGAATGGGATAGTCTAAAACCTGAGGTGCTGGACCTTCAGGACTGGCTGGAGTGAAGAATTCCTCAGCATCCTGCTCATGATCTGCATTCACTTCCTGCTTCATCCCAGCTTCTAGGGCTCTTTTGCTTTTAGGTGGATCGTAGACCGTTGTTTGGGAAGACAGTGCCTCTGTCGCGTTCTCTCTGGGCTGTGGTTCCATGGTTGGACCATCCACTGTGAATTCCTCATGCGTCTTCTCTCCCTGTTTCACCGTCCTTTGGCTCCACGGTTGGAAGTCTGACCTGGGGTTGTTGTTAATCATCCTGAGCTCCATGTTGTACAGATATTTCCCCCACTTCTCCAGCTGCTCCGATTTCATCTGCAGGACCTGCTTCTCAATGTTCAGCTCATCCTTCTGCTTGTCGAGTTCGGTCGAGAGCTCCTCTAAGTACTTCCTCTTCGATGCCAGTTTCTGCTCCCCCACCTTAAACTCTTGATCTCTGGGCTTTAGGTCTGCTTGCTGTTTCTCCACCTTGCGTTGTCTGACGTCTAGTTCCTGATGTCTCCTACTCAGGTCTTGCTCTTTATTTGCAACGCTCCGTTCCCTCATGGTGAGCATGTTCTCCAGGTCTGCTAACCGAACCTGTTGGGTTTCAATCATCTCTTGTTTCTTCTGTAGCTCGACTGCCACGTCTCGTTGTTGTTGTTCTTTAACTTGTACTTCTCCTTCCCTCTTCTGGATGATGATCGCTTTCTTTTCCAGATATATCTCTGTACTCCTAATGTCATGCTCCTTTTTTATAATCTCATCCTCTTTCTTAAGAAGTTCTCCTTCCTGCATGTCCACAGTCTCTTTGACGTCCTCCATCTGTCCTTTAATGGTGCTCGTGTGTTGGTGTTGTTGTTGTTGCTGCTGCTCCAGATTTTTCCCCAGTTCCTCTTGAGCCCTGAGCTGAAGGTCATGTTCTCGCTTCTGAATCTCCTTCTCTTTGTCCTGAAGGTCACATGCTTTCTGTACCAGGTCCAGCTCCTTATCGCTTAGCTCCGCTCGCCATCTTTCATAATCACGCTTGTTTTTCTCCAGTTCCTGGATGCCTTTGGTGATTTCCTCTTCTCTACCGTCCAGGCTCCCTCTGAGTATCTCCACATCCTTTCTTTCTTCCAGAAGTTCCCTTCGTTTTAGCGCGAGCTCCTCTTCGAAGTTCCTCATTTCCTTTTCCTTCTCCTGAAGCCGCTGCTGGATATTTTCGAGCTCCTTTTCCTGCTTCTCCGAAAATTCTCTTTGCTTGCTCTCCAGCATTTTCTCCAAAGCCTCGCATTCTTCGTACTTCCTTCGAATCTCGTCTTCTTTCACGTCCAAGTCCGTCTCTCTTTTCTCAAGCTCATATTCAGCATTTATCAGGTCCTGCTCTCTTCTCACCAAGGCACTTGCATGGTTTTCTTGCTCGTTCACCAGCTCTTGCTCACGTCTCCGAATCTCCTCCGTATTTTCCAGCAGCTCTTGGATCTTCATCTGCAGACCACGTTCCGTCTGTGAGACGTCGTGCTCTTTCTTCTGGAGTTCTTTTGATCGTTCCGTCGTGATGCGTTCTTTTTCACTTAGCTCTGCTTGCCATATTTCGTTGTTATGTTTATTTTTCTCCAGGGCATGCACGGATTTGGCAAGTTCTTGCTCTTTTTTGGTGGTTTCCTCCTCTCTAACGTCCAGGCTCTCTTTGAGTTTCTCAGCGTCTCTCTTTTCTTCCCTAAGTTCCCTTCGTTGTAACGCCAGCGCCTCCTCCACGTCCCTCAGTTCTTTTTCTTTCTGCCTGATATTTCCGAGCTCCTTTTCCTGCTTCTCTGAGAATTCTCTTTGCTTGCTCTCCAGCAATTTCGCCAAAGCCTCGCACTCTTCGCACCTCCTGCAGATCTGATCTTCTTTCGCGACCAGGTCTTTCTCCCTATTCCCAAGCTCAAGCTCAGTGTTTATAAGGTCCTGCTCTCTTCTCACCAAGGTTTCTTGCTCGTTCAGCAGCTCTCGCTCACGTTTGCGAATCTCCTCCGTTTTCTCCAGCAACTCTTGGATCTTGATCTTCAGGTTGCGTTCTGCGTGTGCGATCTCTTCCTCTTTCTTGTGGAGTTCTTTCGTTCTCTCCATCATGACGCCTTCTTTTTCATTCAGCTCTGCTTGCCGTCTGTCGTGATCATGCTTGGTCTTCTCCAGTTCTTGCATGGTGTTCGAAAGCTCTTGCATCTTGCCTTCGCAGATCTGCTCCGAGTTTGTTACATTTTGTTCTCGTCGTCTCATTTCCCTTTCTTGAAGGTCCAGGTTCTCTCTGAGCTTATTCATGTTGATCGTTTCCTCCTGAACTTTTCCTCGTTTTGCCATGAGCTCTTCTTCCATGATCGTCAGCTCTTTTTCTTTCTCATTAAGCCGATGTCTGATGTTTTCCAGTTCCTTTTCATGCTTTTTGGATAATTCGCTCTGTTCTTGGTGCTTTAGTTCCAGTTCCTTTTCCTTGATCTCCAAATCTTCTTGCCGTCTTTGGTTTGTTTGCCTCTCGTGTTGCAGTTTGACCTCCTTATCTTTAAGCTCCTGTTTCTCACCTTTTAACAGTTCTTCTCTGTGACTGATTTCATCGTCTTGATTCTGCAAGTCTCTTTTGCCTCTTTCAAGCTCTTGCACATTCTTTCTCCAGGCCTGCTCTCGTTCGCTCAGCTCCAGCTCCCTCTTGTGGAGCTGCAGCTCCCTTTCGGCTTCCTTCACGTCCATTTCGGCTCTTCTTTCCGAAAGCCTCTCCTCGTAGTACTTTCTCATCTCTTCACTTTTTAGCTCGAGCTCCTTAACCCTCTCTTTCGTGATCTCCAGATCCATTCGCAGTGCATTTTTGGTCTGTTTGAGCAAAGATATCTCCTTCTCTTTCTCATTGAGGGTTTCTTGGTTGACAGCATCTTTGGCTTTCCCCGTTTCTTCATATTGGTGGAGCAAATCTTTAATCTCACCCTCTCTTTTCTTGTTCTTTGCTATCTCGACCTGCAGCTCTCTCACGTTGTCCTCACACTTTACCCGAAGCTCCTCTAGCTCATGCACAAGTGACGCCTTTTGTTTCTCCAGATTCCGCCCCCACATTTCCATCTCTCTTTGACTCTTTTGCAGCTCCTCCACGTCTGCTTTCCTGTCCTCGTTCTCTCGTTGTAGCTGGTTGGTCACGTTTTCCTTCGCTTCCACGATCCTCCTCAAGTCGTCCTCCTTCTTTCTCGTGGTTTCCTCGTGCGCTTTCTTTGCGGCTTCCATTTCCTCCTTCAAGATCCCGTTCTCTCTTCTCAGGAACTCCTCCATTTCTTTGTACTCATCCTCTAACTGCTTTATCCTCAAGTTCAGTTCTGCCGTGGCAGCCTCGCTTTCAGTTCGGACACTTTCCAGGCTTCGGTGTTTGTCATCAATGGCTTGCTTGAGCTGTTTGATCTCTTGGTCTTTTTCGGAAAGTTCCGTTGTTTTGTCCGCCAGCTTGTCTCGCATCTCCTGTTCTTGCTCCTGTTGCTTCCGGTGCCCAGCGCTGATTTCTGCATCTTTCCCCACCAGTTTATCGAGAAGCTCGTTGTATTTTAACACGGTGCTTTCATGCATTTCCCTTTCCTCCTCGGCTGATTTGACTTGATCTTGAAACGCAAGCTGGAGCTCTTCCATCTCTTTGGTCATCAGCTCTATCATTTCTCTTAGCCTGTTTTTCTCGGTTTCCCACCTCTCAGTCATTTCCTTCCCTCTTTCCTCTTGCTCCCTCACGTTGTTGTCCGTCTTTAGAAGGAGCTCTTCCGTCTCTCGTAGCTTCTTCTTAAACTCACGGTTCTCCTCCTGGTTTCTTTGGAGCTCTCGCCTTTTCTCTAAAAGCTCTAAATTCAGCTCCTTCTCTTTTTGATCCGCCTCCTCTTTCAGAAGACTGACCTCCTTTTCGGTGACCTCGAGCCTTTTTCTGAGATCTTCCTCCGTCCTGTTTCTATCTTGCTCTCTGAGCATGCTCGTCCGTTCGAGCTCCATCACTTTGACTTGCAGCTCGTAGATTTTTTCTTTCAGTTCTTCACTTTCCCTCTCCTTCTCGTCCAAATTCATGACGAGCTCTGCCTTCTCTTGGCGCGCCTGATTGAGAGCGGTGATGGCTTGACTGTTTTGCAGGCTCAGGTCCTGAAGCTCTCGTTCTTTGTCCTCCGTTAGCCAAGTCATCCTCTCCTCCAGTTCACCCATAATGCTTTTTCTGTCCTCTTCCACTTTATCCGTCCCTTCGTTCCTCTCTCGGGATGTTTTCTCTGGCGACTTGACCTTCCTCCGGTCGAAGAACCACCGGATGCTTTTCACCTCCCTTTCCCTCATCCTCTTGAGCTCCGTCTCCTGGCGCTGAAGCTTCTCCTGAACCTCTTTCAGCTTCAGGTTGAACCGTTCGTTCTTCTGCCTCCCGAGCTCCTGGATCTCCTGCACGATCGGCGAGAAAGCCTCGCACCGATTCCCGGCCACCATCTTCTCCACCTTTTCCAGCAGCCCGGTAATCTGACCTTCTGCGCAGACGCTGCTAATCACGTGGTATCTGCTGCCGCATTTCTCCATCAGCCACTGAAGGTCTCTGCCACCTCCTTGGATGTGCTGCTCGATGGTAACCCCCTCCCTCAGCTGATCGCCCCTTGTGAAGAGTAACATGGTGTGTCTCCACACGCCTTCCCCGAATAACGCCAAGTGCTCTTTTACTGCCTGAGCCTTGACCAGGGCGTCGACCCTCAGTGTCAGTAGAACGGCATGAGGACCAGGAGGGCACAGTGTCACACTTGCACAAATCTCTCTCTTCACTCTGTCTGTCGTGACCCCTTCAGGACCGCCCTCCCACCCAGGGACGTCCACCACCGTCACCAGTCGTCCGGCAGCCTCAGCCTGCTGGCGTGAACATTCCTCCGTGGCTTGGCCCGTTTTGAAATAAGCAGCCCCTCTGAGGATGGCATTCCCTGCCGAGCTTTTGCCAGTCTCTCTTTCACCCACGAGGACGAGGCGCAATTCGGGAAGACGACGGGAGCCCCTGGAGAACAGGGTCCTCTCATCCAGGTCTTCAGACGAAGTATCAGCTGCAAAGATGAACAACATTGGCTGTTTGTTCACATCCTCGGAAAAATAAACCAGCTTGTTAGGAACCTGGTCAACTGCTCGTTAAGGCAAATATCTAATTAGCATTTGTTACCCATTTTCTCCCTTTCCCATGGCCTCTTTACCACACTTATTACACAGGCATGCCAAAAGGGCAATGGAATTCCCTTGAGCACAGACCGAGGGCAAACGGGCAGGTGCTAGGGCACCCCCTGGTGTCCATCTGTGCACACTGCATGCTTTGCTTCATTACAGGGGCGTTTTATTTTAAGGCCTTGCTTAATGAATGATATATTTTTTTTCATATTTTGTTTAGAAAGCCTGTAAAGATCTCACCTGTAAGGACAGCCTTGATGGTTCCTCTTTGTGTCTGAGCCTCCATTATTCTCTGTTTCTTTCGTCTCTCTCTTGACCTTCTCTTCCCTTCCACGTCCCACCCCAGGAGCACAGGGTCTGACTCGTAATGTCTTTCTCCTCTCTCCTTCACCATGGCCTCGATTTTCCCGATGAGTTCCTTCACCTGGGTCTCGTCCTTGCTGCAGCGCTTGTTTTCCAGGACGTGGAATCGATTCCCGCACCTTTCCAGAAGCTTCTTTAAGGGTTTCCCGCCGTTCTGGATCCTCTGCCCGATGGGAATGGAGCCCAGTTCGTCGCCGCGCGTGAACAGCAGCATGGTGTGAGCCCACACGTTCTTGCCCAGGAGCTCCAGGTGCTTTTCCACCTGCCGGCAATAGTCGTCCGTCACCGAGGCGAAGGACCTGGCCACGAGCAGCAAGCCGTGGGGTCCAGGTGGGCAGAGTGACACGCTTCTAATGGTCTCTCTCGTCACCCAGCAGGGAGTTCCGTTATCGGAGTAGTACCACTCCCATCCCGGGGTGTCCACCACTGTCACGTGACGGTTTGCTACATCTGCTTTGCGTTTCACACACTCTTCCGTTGGCCTACCGCTCTCAAACCCTCCGGTCAGGCCGAGAATTGTGTTTCCTGTCGAACTCTTCCCGGTTCCTTTGCGACCCAGGAGGACTAAACGCAGCTCCGGGAACGCAGGGTGTCCCGGATTGGTCCGGCCTTCTGCCGTAGCCTTCGGTCTGGCTTCTGCAAGGAATGTAAAAGAGAACGTTTCAACGCCTGTTTGTGACAGGAGTGAGATTACGGCAATTTTTAAAATGATTTTTAATTAACGCATGCATCCTGCAACATCCTGGAACATCCTTCTTATCCCGAGCAGGGTCAGCCGGAGGTCCAGAACCTACCCTCGACTACACCATGGACGTGGCAGTCTTGGGCATCGTCTCTTTCGCCAGCGTAAACAACTGAGTCCTCCTTAATGTTTGATGAGATCTCCATCATGAACTCCACCTCATGCCACACCAAACAACCTTGAGGCAGATGGGCTACTGCAGCACAAGTCCATCCAAGCAGCTAAGAGAAGGCCGAAAGAAAACTAAGCTCACCAAAACTGGATGGTAGGGCCTTCCTGAGTATTGGTGCTGACCGTGTGTGCCCCTTTTATAAAGCAAGGAAATGCAGCTAAGCTAAGGAAGGTAAACAGTCTGGAGTCTTTTGGCTGGAGTTTCTCATCCTGTCTGATGTGGTGAGATGTTCGTAGGTTGAACATCATCCATCCGTGACGAGCTCTACCATAGTGTTATTTGGAGAAACATGCACAAAGCAAAACGTGTGGCACAAACGGCGAGTGCAGCAACGCATGGGCGTATTTCTCGAGAACCTGGTCGCTCGTCTTCACTTACCGGCACTGAACGGACGAGCGTCCTTTCCCTCCATCAGACCATCGATATCCTGTGGCCTCACTTCGTCTTTTCGCTCTCTACTCCGGTTTAGGGCTTTGCTCTCCCCATCGTTTTACGATCCGATCCTAAAATGTCATGAAACACAGCAGTGAATGTGGAAGCCAGGTCATGTGACTAACCTGTGGTTTATTTCATAGTCGCAGTGCAACACAGGAAGCAGCACTTACGCTTACGGCAGAGCGGAAAGAGCCCTGTGCTCGCTTTAAGGTTCCATCGTATCACTTAGTTCACTTCTCTTTAGGTCGACCTCATTTTAAAAAGCTTTGGGACTGACCCTAGGGTCCGTCCTTCATGACACAGACGAGGTCCCTGAGGTCTGGACCTTTTCATATGTTTAATATAAATAGAAATGCATTTTTAGAGTAAAGTCAGTTGTTTTGATCAGTGAGAATTAAAAACACCGTAGACTGTCAGAGACACCCCAGTCCTGCTACTGACCCATTTGTGTTTCTGGTACCAGAACATCTTAGTATAAGAACTGGAACTGGTACCAGAACATCTTAGTGTCAGAACTGGAACTGGTACCAGAACCTCTTAGTATAAGGACTGGAACTGGTACCGGAAAATCTTAGTATAAGGACTGGAACTGGTACCGGAACCTCTTAGTATAAGAACTGGAACCAGAACATCTTAGTGTCAAAACTGGAACTGGTACCGGAACCTCTTAGTATAAGGACTGGAACTGGTACCAGAACATCTTAGTGTCAAAACTGGAACTGGTACCAGAACATCTTAGTATAAAAACTGGAACTGGTACCAGAACATCTTAGTATTAGGACTGGAACTGGTACCAGAACATCTTAGTATAAGAACTGGAACTGGTACCGGAACCTCTTAGTATTAGGACTGGAACTGGTACCGGAACATCTTAGTATAGGAACTGGAACTGGTACCAGAACATCTTAGTATGGGGACTGGAACTGGTACCGGAACATCTTAGTATAGGAACTGGAACTGGTACCGGAACATCTTAGTATAGGAACTGGAACTGGTACCAGAACATCTTAGTATAAGAACTGGAACTGAAACCAGAACATCTTAGTATAAGAACTGGAACTGGTACCAGAACATCTTAGTATGGGGACTGGAACTGGTACCAGAACATCTTAGTATAAGGACTGGAACTGGTACCAGAACATCTTAGTATAAGAACTGGAACTGGTACCAGAACATCTTAGTATAGGGACTGGAACTGGTACCAGAACATCTTAGTATAAGGACTGGAACTGGTACCAGAACATCTTAGTATAGGGACTGGAACTGGTACCAGAACATCTTAGTATAAGGACTGGAACT
>JAUZST010006440.1:0-14865 GCA_034779995.1 Parotocinclus haroldoi
GAGAGAGAGAGATAGAGAGAGAGAGAGAGAGAGAGAGAGAGAGAGAGAGAGAGAGAGAGAGAGAGAGAGAGAGAGAGGCACACAAGGAGAGACACAGACAGAGAGAGACAGACAGACAGACAGACAGACAGACAGACACCAAAAGAGAGAGAGAGAGAGATAGAAAGAGAGGGAGAGAGAGAGAGAAAGAAAGAGAGAGAGAGAGAAAGAGAGAGAAAGAGAGGATAAAGAGCAGGTTAAATCAGTTTTACGTATTCAATGTTGATGTTAAATAAATCAGCATATGGGGCAACATACAGTATTTTCTATTCCGTTTATAACGATACACTACAGTATCTCATACAGCACCGGTAAGTATTATACACTGCTCACAGAAATTAGAGGGCATTTCATTATGGGAATTCTGTTTTAAAAATATGATTTTTGAAACTTACATCAAAATGACTACTGCATGACAATGATTCATATCGTGGACGGCTTGAGATTATTTCATATCTTATAATAGTGTGTAAAACTGATCAATTGTTTCCTACTGTTATTTTACCATTCAGTATTTTCAAAAAGAATCTGGCAAAAGTCATCACATTTAAAATGTCCATAAATAGTCTAAACCTTCCTTCATAAATTTGATACTTCTGATCTTTAATAAATCTGGTTAATAAACAAAAACTTTTCAGTTTTCAATATACTGTATTCTGCACAAAAGCAGTGCAACTGTGATATGCAGTCCAAGGGATTTCCCAATCCAGCCTCCCTCCCTCCCTCGTGCACAGCCAGAAATAGCCCATTTTGGATGACACTTTTTTTGTTTGTGCAATATGCACAATAACCACTAGATGACTCTATACACTCAGAGGCAATTATGCTTCAATTCGCACTTATATACATCAAGCAACATGCTCACTAGAAACCTAAATATATTAGAAAAAAACTAAGTTCAAGAGAAAGTGAGTTCATATCGATGGCAACGCCATAATATCAGGAACATAGTAATCAACAAAAAATTACATTATTCTTTATGCAATACTCGAAGAAAACAAAAATTAAACTGACCTGCAAATTTGTAAATGAAGGGATATTTATGTTAGGGATCCTGGAGTGTTCTATATAGCCGTGATGAGGACCCTCAGTCACATGGTACTCAAAATGCCGTCCTCTGAAGTGTGGGTTGGTCACCTTGATCACCTCTTGTGTTAGAGCCTTAGAAGATCCTTCATTCAAGGTTATATTTGAAACTTCTAGTGGAATCCACAAAGGCATAATGTCCACAAAGACTCGGACGTCATTGAGTGTTTGAATGCCGTTGGTGACGTCAAGTGAGAAAGAGTCGTTGGTGTGTCCACGCTTAGCTTGAACATACTGGATGTGACCTGTATCGATGTCTTCCTGGGAAAAAGTTTGAATAGGCATTTCAAGAGTTCCTCGATAACGCTCCTCTTCCTTCTTGAAGCACCTAATGAAGCCATTTGAGGGGGGAATCCTTACAGTATAGACAATTTCAACGGGGGTGTTATCCTGATGAACCACCTAGAGGAAAAAAAATGTTATATAAAGGTATTATTATCAACTGACGCAAGTGAACAAAAAGCAACACATTCTGCACTGTTCCTATACTTAGTTCCTGTATTTTGAGTACCAGTAATAATCCATGTTAAGTTATACATTCAAATTTGTGATACACAGTGTGTGTGAAAGGACAATGGAAACTACTACAATTTTAACACTCAGCTAGGTACATAGCTAACTGCTTAGTTGCAAGAGATTAGCGACTATGACTATCGGCTGTGAAACTACTGGATTTCAAAAATACTTTCAATACCACTATGTAGTCTACAAACGTATATAACTTTTAATGTAAAACAAACCTCCAGGTCCTTTTTATGAAGTGTAACTGACTTTCCTTCTTCCACCACTACGGAGTTGTTGTTTCTGACATGCGGTGGTTGCTGATGGCTCTCAAGGAACACTTTCACTACCACAGTCGAGTCCAGGCGCAATCCGTGTACCACAGCTGTGAGGCTGAAAGAGTCCACAAGGTTTCTGCTGTCATCATGATGGTACACTATATGGCCCGTCTTTAGATCATACTGTGTGAAAACATCAGTTTCCAAGCCATCACAAAGCAGACTCCCATGAGCTGGGGGAAGAAAGATCTCAAAAAGCATATCCTCATCACTTCGGACATCTACATTGGTGGTGACACTGAAGTTAGCTGGTTGTACAGTTACTTCCCGGCCCTTCTGGACTAGCAGACCACTGTTGTTGGCCAACTTCAGAAATGGATCCTGGGCGCTAACTTCGAGTAGTGTTGAAGTGTAATGCCTCCCATCCGATATGAAGAGAACAAAGCGGCCAAAGCGGACTCCTTTATGTACAAACAGGACTCTTTTTTCCTCTAGATCTCGCTGGTGGAACTGATGAAGCTTGTGGGATGTGTCATTTACCAAGACCAGCTCACCCATTGGGATTCCTCGTCTGGAATAAAGCAGATCTCGGTCATCGTAGTCCGAGTCAGGGTCATGGAAGCATATGTCCTCCAAGGTCAGCAACCTCTGACTGTTACGAGCAACATGAAATATTTTATCTACAACACGAACAGGTTTTTCATCATTAACTAACTGGATGGAAATGTTAAAGGTGCCTTCTGTAGTTGACTCTCTACCGTTTATAGATGGCAAATAGACAGAGAACTTGAAGGCATCATGTATGTTTTCACTATCATCGTGAATGTACAAAAGGCGTTCCTCAAGAATGTCCTGATTTGTAAACTCTGATATGTTGTTGTAACTGTTGATGGAACTGGAATTGTTTGTTCTCAATAATTTACCATGTTGAGGGTGTCTTTTGACAGTATAATGCACAGCTCTTGAGCTGCGAGTGTCTGAGAAAAGCATGTCCTTGGATATGACCTTACTCTCCCCTTCCAAGAGTGAAAGTCCTCGATTTCTAAGGACTATGCTGTGAACAGTTGCCTTGATGACAATCCTAAACTCATATCTCCCAGAGTGGGAGTGTTTTGAAAACACCTGAAAACTGAACATGTCCCTCGAGTCTTCATGTTGTTTTTCAAAAAGTTTATAGTGCAGTTTTTGATCAGTGATGTTCTTCTGGCTGAAGGTGGAGTTCTTACTCAGGGGCTCTTCGTTGAACAGCAAGAAGCCTCTCTTTGGTAAAGTTAACAAACGGACATAAATATCACTTTCAGACAGTTTTATGCCTTTGGAGATTATTCTGAATTCCCGAGGAGTCAGTGTGACCTTGCTATCACTCTTAACCTCCATTTTACTCCGTGTAACTTTATAAGAAATCCACTGGACTCTTAGTGCAAACAGAATCTCATCTGTAGCAAACGAGCCAATACGGAGTTTGCACTTGAAGCTGTCGGTTACATTTCTGAACTGGGTCCTGTTAAAGGTGCTAAGGTACCTGAGCCGTTCCCTTTCCAAAACTTTCTGTGTGAAGGTGCTGGTGTGCTTCCACTCGCCGCTGGAATGTAGCCGCTGTAGCTCACCGTAGGTTGGGGGGTCTATTACCTCGTAGCGTATTTCTGGTTCTTGCTTGGCCACGTTCAGCTGCACAGCTAGATGCTTGTTATTAATTATGGCAGCTCTGCCTTGGATCACCTCCATGCCGGTGTTATTCACAACTTTGTGTTCCAGTGTGACAGCCATGACCCGAAGAACGACTGTATTGCTCACGTGTTCCCCATCGCTCACCCTGAAGGCCATCCTCGAGTTTTTTATGCCCGTGTGAACAAACCTGACCTTATTCTGCTCCAGATCCGAATAGGAGAATGAGGTAATGGCTTTCCCTGGGTTGTCATCAAATTCCAGGAATCCTGCATCTGAAATTAAGTTACCTAAAAGAAAGAATACCAGATCTGCTGGGTTAGTGTCAGGGTCTGTTGCCCTGAGAATGTCTGTGCTCAGAGGTTGCTTGGAGTTCTCTAAAAGAACAAAGAGGTTTCCCTCTGGAAGGCTGAGTTCTGGGGCATCGTTAACAGGTGCGATAGTGATGTTGAACCTGTGCATGCGGTTCCACCTTAGAAAAAGAGGCACTTCTTTCTTGCTACTAGTGTAAATAGAAAACATGAAAAAATCTTGAGGATCCTCAGAGCCACCATGAACGTACATGACCCTGCCATGCCAAAGGTCTATCAGACTAAAGGTATTTTCCTGTTGATCAAGGTCAACATCGAGCCTCAGTTGCCCATGGACTGGCTGTTCCTCAATATGGAATAAGATCTGTGATTGGTGGATCCCAAGTTTGCGGAGATCTAAATTGAATTGAACATGCTTCGCCTCAAGCGGTGCTCGTCCACCCTCCAAGACTTCCAAATCTGTGAGCAGCAAGACACCCTGATACTGTTTTTTGTCTGGTTCCGGTGGGAGAGAAGAGTCTGGCTCTAGACTCTCATGGGTTATGGTAACAATGGGTTCCATACGCTTTACTGGCTGACAACCAACAGACAGGTCCTTGGTGACAATAGCATTGGGCAAACCTATTTTTTGGTCACTGATTTTAATATTTCTAAGACAGCCTTTAAAGGAGCCTCCACCTACGTGTTTCCCTGCTACAGAGAGCAGGCCATTCCTGCGAACCTCTGTATAAGTCCTAGCATCCACTCCACCCAAGAACAGTGGTCCATTGAGCTGAAGAGTTCTGGACTTGGCCCCAAAGCTGGAATTGAGCACCTCATCATCCACAGTCAACTGGAGGGTCCTCTGAGCTACGTAAAATCGTAAAAAGTGCCAGCTCCCTTCATTTACTGTTGTAACAGAGGATAAGGCTGTCTTGCTACCACCTACTCTAACAACTGCAATAAGGTGCTCGTGTCTTATCTCCAGTGCCACATAGTCACCTTTTCCTACAGAACTGTATAACAGAAGGCCATCTCCTGCTGATGTGTAAAACTCACACTCAAACACCCCTTCCTGGGGAACTTCCCAGATAGGGAAAGACATATAGGCTTTTGAACTAAAGAAACTGACCGAGTCATTGACTGTGGCAGAAAACTGAGGGCTACATCCTAAAGACACCTCATGGACCAATCTATAGCCAGAGTAAGACCTTAAGGATGACAGAAGATTGTGTTCATTAAAGAGCACCTCACTCAAACATCCACGAAAGCCAACATTGACCATGTCATTAAAAAGGTAGAGTTTATCCAAATTATCAAGCCCCCCAACATAGAGTCCGTCCTGAACACTGAGCTTCGCATCAGGACCGGCCAACTTCAAGCCAGTGTGGGAAGTTTTGTCCACAGTCAAAGTGACATTGTGCTCATCATGGTGAAGATCTATGGAATGCCAGACAAGGTCGTTTAAAGAAGTCCCTTTCTCTGACCAAAGCGTGCGCTCCCCTGATCCAAGATCAATCTGAACCTGCATTCAAATGGAGAAAAGTTTTAGTACACTGGACACAAATATGGCTATTGCTTGTTTATATTTTTTCATTATCTGTAACCCCAATCATAACAAATTGGTAGAGTACAGAAAACACAAATTTAAAAAACAGTGTTTCTTACATTTACTTTTTATATTTAATTTATTTTTATTTTATTGCTGGTCTACATTTAATCTCTAACACACATTCATTCTCATACCTGCAACACATTCCAATAAAAGCTTTTGGGGGACCAATTTAAGTTTTTCAATTTAATTTTCGAGTGAAGAATTAAAGACTAAATAAAGTCATGATTTCAAACAGGTCATTTTAATCCTGATTTGATCCAAACGCAAAACCCAGAAAAGGCTGCGGCTTTGTTGAGAAAGACAGCCAGTTTCCAGTATCCAGTTTGTCAACAAATGTGTGAGAAAATTATTGAAATGTTTAAAAACAATGTACCTCAAAGAAAGATAGGAAGAAATTTGCATAAATCTCATTCTACAGTGCGTAATATCATTAAACAATTCTAGGACTTGGAAGAAATTTCAGTGTCTAAATACCAAGGATGCGAGCTTAAGCTGAATGCCGGTGACTGCATAAAGAACCGTCATTCAACACTAGCTGATATCACCACATGAACAAGGGTTACTTTCTCAACCCTTAGTCAAGCTCTACAATATGGAGTGTGTATTCGCCATACTTTCAGGACTTAAGTAAAACTCTGAGAAGGTCGCAAACCTTTGAGTACCACTGTATACCCATACAACATAATCATACAACTGATAAAACAAACATTTTATAGCTACAGTCCCAACCATGGAAACATGAATGAACTTGCTTTTAAAATCACCCCAGGTTCAGCCTATTAGCAGTGTTTACTGTCTGCAAGTAACAAGTAATCACTTGCCTTGTTTCTCCCTTTACATTATCAAGAAAATAATAATTAACGGTGTGTCTAACATTTGTAAAAGGATGTAATTTTAAACCGCAAAAAGAATCTAGTTACACTGGATCAGGTTTCATTGTATTTGGATAAACTACTGTTTTCACGTCTTGCTGTGCATTTGCTAATTACAGCATCGTGTAGGTCTACCTCATTTGTATTAATTTCAAATCGCAATGCCATCGTTCCTAAACTGCTCACTATCTTTGCTTGAATAGGCAAAGGAAGCCAACAGAGAATTCAAAACTACATCCAACTGCATGCTTTGAAATAAATAAACCACACACCTGAATGCGTCCGGAGTGTACTGCCACCCAAAGGAAGTCCGTCTCCCCGGCAGCTAAGAAAAGAAGCCCACTGGGGCTGGAAGTCCGAAAACGCACATGGAGGGAGTTTTTACTTGATGACTCCACAGTTTTTAGGTGAACAAAGCCATCCCCATAGAACGACGCTGTAAAAAGTGTTAGATGAGTTAGTTTTAAGATTGCTATGCATTACACGGTGAAAGCTCATCAGACATTCTTCTTATTGCTTCCAGTATTAATTCCTGCAACTGAATAGCCCTTCTCCCAAGTATCCAATCCCAGAGGTCTGTAAATCAGAAAACCCCTCTCACTTTACATGCACAAACAGCAACCAAAGAAAACAAAGCTAATAAGTTATAGCTCTGGGGTGATAAAGGTAATTGCTGCTCTATTTTTCCTCTCCGAATGGAAGATTGGGCTACTCTTATGTATTCCAGCACATGCCTTTCCATCATGTTGTTGCCAAAAGCCAAGAAATTCTCATGGCAATAAAAATTCAAGACCTCTACGGTAACCCACAACACAATGGTGGTAAAGTATAGGAATAGTTCATTTAAATATATCATTTTTAATTTTCCTCCTTACCCTATATGTACACTAACAAAAAAATAATCGACAAAAATAAGAAAGTTGTTAGAATCTAAAACTTCATGTATAAATCCAATAATAATTTCTGTATTAAGTATGTAAGTACTTACACATTTTTAAGTGATTACTACATTAGAGTGAAATTATAGGTTTGTTGAGGAAAACTGCACAAGTGAAATGAGGCTCTAGTTAACCCTGTTAGCCTGCCTCTAGCCTGGATACAAGATACTGCATATTTCTGTAAGGTAAACCGAGGCACATTTGCCCACAGATGTTGCAGCTGGACCTGAAGAACCTCATAAATCACACCAGATGTTGGGCCAGTGTGTCGCTCAACAGGATTGAAGCACTGACCACATACTTGAACCCGACCATTTTCGGATCCCAATAAGAATCTGGAATTGTTGCTAAAGGTGATACGTTTATGTCCATAGCAATCCAGGTTTCGTCTTCACGACTGCAAACGAAGGGGGATGGCTGTCAATAGCAGGACACATAATGGGTGTCGTGAACGCTGCTCCCAACATTTCCTAACAGCTAGGTCGGAACAGTCTAGATGGCCGGCAAATCACCCAAACAACCATCCCGCTTCTCCAAGTCCACTGATGTTACCTCTCAAAGTCTGTCAACTGGGTAAAATGTTTTGAGGGCATTGTAGAGGCATGTCTACCCGGCAACAATCTCTGACCAATAGGTACGCTACTCAAAAGTAGACGCTGAGGGTCTTCCATTAGGGCAGCTGGAGAAGCATTTTATACAATCTTATGGAAAGACCGTTTAATCAGTGTCAGTATGAGAAAACTTATGCAAGTCAATGGCATAACTTATTATTAATGATCTTGTTTCCAAACCTTAATAAGTCGTGGCCATACCAGAAATCAAAATGTAAAAATAATACAAGTATTATTTTTTACAGGTTCAGACCTTGGGGTTTAGGTTTGTGATGTTATCTTCCAGGAGAAGACAATTTGTACATATTCTGCTTATTACTATCTAAATTCTGAGTCTTGTGTTTAAATAGATCGTCATAATCCTTGTAAATGTCCAAATTAAGATTTCATGACTTTACTAGACCTCAGAGCAAATTGGACTGGCTAACCTTATTTAGAACATGAATTCAATTGTGCACATTTCTTCTTTTACCAAAGCATGCCTTTAAATGCGTACATTTTTATATATTGGCCATGTTTTCATAATCAGCTCTCCTCTAACCCCACTGATGCCCTGCAGCACTGTAAACAGACAAAATGGTGCACGGTGTGCTGCCCTTAATGTGGTATCAGAATTCAATTAATGCATGTTAATGCACTAAGAGCCTTTTAAAGGCCCAAAGGAATGGGCATCTTTCTACAGCAGTAAGTCAATGGTGTCAGTCAGGATTAGACGCTGTCTGTTGAAGAGGATAAGCTGGAGGATGATCTGTGTGAATCAATCTGCTGTATCACCTTGCATATTAGGACTGCATAAACAGTTTCCAAGTTTAAACAGAACAACAGATATTCTACTTACTGTGCCAAGCACAACAGTGTAATGTAACAATTTATGTTTTGTTTAAATTTGTTTCTATGTTATTGTTAGTTTGATGCTGGCATAATTAGCACCAATCCTATAAAACCTTAACTGCAGAACGCTGGCTTTTTTTCTTTAAAAAAATTACACGCACATATGTACACAATTGTCTGGGACCAATTAAACGTTTTAAGTGGTTATTAAATCATTATGTATCAGAGTTCCTACACCATTCACATACACTCAGACAGTGCTAGTGTTCATTGTGCACTTCTGGTGCATTTTGAGTCAATGAGATCTGGGACCAGCACAGATCATGTACTGTTTAGGTGGTGAATCATTCTCAGCACTGCAGTGACACTGATGTAGTGGTGTGTTTGTGTATATTGTGCTAGTATGAGTAATTCAGACACAGCAGTGCTGCTGGAGTTTAAAAACACAAAAAGTTAAAATAAGTTCACTGACCAAATAGGTCCAGCCACCGGCATCCTCAAGGCAGTCCTGTGAGCACTGATGAAGGAGTAGAGGATCACTAACACAAACTGTACAGCAACAGATAAGCTGCTCTCTCTGACTTTACATACGAAGTGGTTTACGTGGTAACCCAAACAGCGAACCATGCGCGAAAACTCTTCTCATAGCAGCACAACACACACAATCTAGAGAAACAGTTGGATTGCAGTATGTAATGGTGCAAGTGCCTCTATATGGTGGAAGTGATCAAATGGACAATGTAGAAACAAGGGGGTGTACTTAATAAAGTGGCCAGCATGCCACAACACGATTGCTTATTATGCAAATATATGTTTGAAATGATCTGAAATTCACTTTGTAGTCTCTCTCTGGTACTGAGCTAACAGTGTAATGGATCTGGATGGATTGGATTACAACAAATCCCAAATTAATCCAAAGACAAACACGTGGCTAAATGATGATGCTCTCCAAATGTCATTCATATCAGTGTAAAGAACTCTTCATCACCAGAGCACACACATTTAAACAATGTAATCCCAACTATTCAATGAGGAAATAGGTACACTTTTATTTATTGACTGGCATCAGGAAGGGTCATATAAGCTCACTTTAGGAAAAACTGACCTATGGCACCAATTATATTTGCTATATTGTTCATGTAGCAGAGAACAACTAAACTTTTCCATAGATTAGCGTAGAAGGTGATTCCTAAAATTAGTTGTTACAATTGACTGAATTAATCTGCAATCAAATCTGCAGCTGTTCAAAAATCTATAAGAATGACTAAAGCAGGGCAAAACTAATAATATGCAATAACTGCTTCAATTAGAAAGCATTTAAAGTTAAAAAGGCATTTATTTGTCTATTAAATGCGTACAGTGGAAGATTGTGCAATATAAATAATATCATAATAAAAATAATAAGTAACTGCCCCCACAGCTAATATTAAGCACATTTAAATATGCAATTGTCTGCATTTAATAACTGTAACTGTATAGTAATAAGTACAGATTAGTGTAAGTAGATTCACTGATAATATAGACTATAAACCACTAGTGTTCCAATGTAGCACATGGATGTGTGTAGCCTATATAACTCAAGAAAAAGGCTACAAAGCAAAAACTGAAAGAGTCCATTTAAAAGACTATTATTAAAAGTCCCCACATTTGCAATGAAGCAAACGTAACAATCGCTTCTCACTTTTGTATTAATTGACTTACCTCCGTTTGCCAATCCGTTTAGAAGTAAAAACGGAAACAGCAGTTTCCATGCCGGACTCCTCTCGCACACAACACACTTCAGCATGGTTCATATTACTGAGGTTACGTTTAAAAAGAACATGATGGTAAAAGCTGTGTTTTTTTCTGCACAATGTGGAGATAAAATCCCCCTCAACTTTCTCTCTGCACTAAATGCCTGTACCTGCAAGGCAGCGTCCGTGACGTCATCACGCAAAATAAAACCCCGCCCACTTAACAAGTCCGTCTTTGACCTAAGGCGCTCAAACCTTTGTTTTTGCTTGCGATAATTTTGTGTTTGATTTAATTTAACTTAAGCGGGGAACTAACTAACATTCTAAACTGCAAATGTCTTACATAAGTAAAAGTTATTACAGAAGTAATTAAAAAGTTTACATTTTCTGGACTAAAAATACTAAAAAGGACTTTTGGTTTGGGATAATTTCCCAAACTATTGCAAATGTCATCTTTTATGGTTCTTTTTCTTTTTTCTTTAACTTTTTTTTTGCAAGGTCCTGCTGGTGCTGCTGAGGCTTTGAAGGTGTCCTGTGGTGTCTGGTACCAATCTGTTATTAGCAGATCCTTTAAGACCTTTTTTACTGTAAGCTGTGATTTGGTCCCCCATGCACATCCCATGTTTTCCTAGTACATTCCAGGGATATATGATCTGACTGATTTGACTGAGAACATTGCCTTGATCTATTCATGACCAATTCTTGCAGTGTGGCATTGAGAAATCGACTCAAAAAGACCTCTAAAGGTGTCCTGTGATATCTGACATCAAAACATTAGTAACAGATCATTTCCTTCCTGTACACTGTGAGGCTGGACCTCAATGGATTGTTCAGACATGTTTGTCCATCCCACAAATGTTTGATGAAAGTGCTGGGATTTTAGGCCAAGTCAACACCTTCTTGTCTTCCTCAAACCATGGCTGGACAATGGCAGGGAGCATAATTCTGATGGAACAGACCACTGTCATCACACCATTGCCTTGAAGAGGCGTGTGTATTCTGCATCGATGTTTATGTAGGTGGCATGTGTTAAAGGAATGCCAGGACCAAAGGTTTCCCAGCAGAACATTGAGAACATTGGGCAGAGCACCACACTGTCAGTCTTACTCACTTCACATCACATTAATGTTATGGCTGATTGGTGTAAACGTGCACTATGGTTGTTAGCATATTCAATAATTATTCATGGCTACTAAAAAATGATAATTTATGGGTTTTTTTTAACTTTGCTACATTGTAAACAAGTAAGTTTGTTCAATGCAAAGGTTGTGTTAACTTCTTTTTATATAGAAAGTCAACAAATCATGTAGACTCTAGTGCAGCAGCAACTTGATAGCCCTAAACTGAGAAGACCTGGGTTATGCAGGTTTAGGGGAAAATTTATTTCCGCAGCTGTGCCTGTACAGTAGAAATAAACAGATAGGGGTGGCAGGCAGTATTTAGCTAGTCAGCACGCCATGCAAAAACCTCAATTCAGGAAATGTTTTGTCTGGTCGTGTGAGGTGGAATGTTAAAAATCAAATGTGAACGTATTCGTTTTTAAAAGCACGTTTAGAGCTTCAGATGAATAGCTGGAGTTTTCAAAAGTTTGGTTTGTAAAGGATTTTGAATGTAGGACCGCTCTGTAATTCTGTAAAAAAATAAAAATAAAAAGCTCTGTTTTTATTGTACAGTTTTATTACAGTATGGGTTTAATTCTGTGAGCAACCACAGGAGGGTGCTCTCACGTACGCCTTTAGTAAGTTTTGGTTCTCTTTGGAGTTCTACGTGTTAATACATCACCTCCTGATAACAAGTAGTACTTTATAAACCCTGGCACGTTTAGCTCACATTAATCATTTTATCAGTTACACCTACATTGTTCTCGTGCTTAATGACAATTTTATCAGGGTTGCCAACCATATAGGTGACATTGCAGGCACTGATAATAGCTCACCTGTTCCTATTCACATTTGTTATACTGAAATGTCTTATATGTTATAGTTTTAGATTTTCATATTATCATATTCATCCATCCATCCATTATATTCTGCTTCATCCACACAAGGTTGCAGGCCCACCCGGCAACTCTGGGTGCAAGGGCAGGAACAGCCCTAGACAAGGTGCCAATCCAAAGTCGAATGTAATATTTTGATGAGCTAATACTTCAGTAGGAAACTCAACGGTTGTGCTCTGTATAGACTGCAGATTTTCCTAGCTAATCAGTTACATGCTACAAAGACACATTGTCGTGTTTTATATACACTGCTCACAATAATGAGAGGATATTATTTCAATGTGAAATATCCCCTAATTTGTACGAGCAGTATATTTCTATGGGTCTTGTTATTAGGCTGCTTGTCAGGATGCAGGTGTTTGACTTCACACTTGGATCTATCTGACTATAATTGTAGCCTGCAGCTTGAAATCTCTTGACTTGCCAACAATAAAATAAAGGAATGCTGCATTCTACGGTCCAACACCAACACTTAAGACTTCCACCTATGGAAAACATCGTTTAATAGAAATATGACGCAGGTTTTTAAAAGTTCATCACAGCTGTTAAAGGAGAACAATCTGTGAAGCATCAGTGTCGTTCATCGGCTGTCTGAAAACAGCAGGTAAACATGTTTACTGTCTGAAGGGAGGAAACCAGCTTTTCATCTGCGTGTCACTGAGCTGAATGAGGTGTGGAAGAGGGAGGAGAGCAGAACGAGGTGAAAGCACGGCATGTTTTGATGCAGCTGATGAATGATGAGCTCTGTGAATGCCTCCTATTGTTCTGATGCGTGTCAAGCACAAGCAACAGTTTTTTTAACTTGCATTTTGTCAAACAGACTTTTCAGCTAGTTGATAATAATAATAATTATTATTATAATGATGATAATAATAATAATAATAATAATAATAATAATAATAAACGTTCACACACCAATCGCATTCAGTATACCACTGTGAGGTACCAAGGTAATTTTACATCTGTTTAACTACATGCTTTGTTCATAACCTTTACTCTGTTCTCTATGGTCAGGACCCCCACAGGACCAGCACTGATCAGGTTTGGGTGGTGGATCGTTCTCAGCACTGCAGTGATACTTTTACACTTATGTTATTTACATTTGTGTCATTTAGCAGACACTCTTATCCAGAACGACTTACAATTTATACGGCCTTACAACCTAAGCAATTGTATTTTAAGTGCCGTGCTTAAGGACCCAACAGTGGCATCCTGCTAGAGGTGGAACTTGATTTGATCGGGATTGATCTATAGTCCAGTGGCTTAACCGTTAGGCTACCACCGGCCTGATAAAGTGGGCAGAGAGTGTCGAAACAAAGTGTACCTATTAAAGTGATCGGTGAGTGTATGTCATGTTTTCATATCATTTTATGTTCATTATTTCTTTTCCAACGTAGCCATAATCAATCCCCATGTCTGGACTGAGAATTTGCGATTGGGTTGGTCCTGAGACATGGAACCATCTATAATCAAACTGCTGCAATTAGATTATCATTCTTTCTCAGTACGTCAGCACAAGTGTAAACTTGAAGATTTTTTTTTTACCACGTGGTTGATGATCAGTTCTGATTTAATATCAGCAGGAAATAGAAATGATCACATTACGCAAAATTGAATTCCCCCAAGGGATTGTCCATACAAGACTTACAGAAGGATTTCCAAGAAGATATCACAGCCTTGTTTAATGCACTGCCAAGTCCACCACAGTGCATAACATCTTGAAATCCGGTAAAATCTTGAGTACTTACGATAAAGGTCAAATGGTGTGCCAGGACAGCATGAATCTGTCTTCTTCTGACATGTAATGGATTTCTGGATGGTGTCCTTTAGTGTTATTATGAATCAATGGCATTTCTGCCCATAATTGTTTCAATGTGCAGCAGATGGAAAGACTGAGTGGTTAACAGATGCATCTGAGTTACATGAATGTGTGCTTTATTTGCACATTTTGGTGTGACCAAGCTTTGGGTTGGTTACGTAATATGCTGTGCTTCAGAAATGTTTGCAGAACCACGTACGCCCTTAGAGTGTTTTATATTTTCCATATGCGAGCAAACCCCCTGCACCCTGCTAAGAATGGGCGGGGCAGTCTTGGGAATCAGTACGAAGTTATACAACAAGCTGAGATGAGAGAAGAGCTGAAAATAGCCAAAAAAAGGTCCCTCTAATCACATTTCTACACATTGTCTAATGTCTCAAATTATCACAGAGATACAGATTACATTAAAACAGCACAGTGCTGTACAGCACATAGCTGCCATTACATCACCACAGTGATATAGCTGCCATTACATCATCACAGTGATATAGCTGCCATTACATCATCACAGTGATATAGCTGCCGTTACATCATCACAGTGATATAGCTGCCGTTACATCATCACAGTGATATAGCTGCCGTTACATCATT
>JAUZST010006441.1:0-14863 GCA_034779995.1 Parotocinclus haroldoi
ACACACACACACACTCACACACACACACACACACACACACACACACACACACACACACACACACACACACACACACATCATACCCCTGGTTAAAAATGCTATGAGAATAACTATGGCTATAAAGTGAGTGACCAGGATCAAAGTTAAGCGTCCCATATATGTTGTGTCACATGTCAGGCTTCTCACAGAATGGGACAAAGTTTCATGCCTTGTGGATCTTTGTCATTCCTGTGATTTGCAAACATCACTGCCTGACCAGTATAAACAGTTTCACATCACAATGAGAGACACAACGATTGATCGGCCAATTTCTAATCCAAGTCTCGGACATTTGCCAATACATGATGTTGACAAAAATTAGGGTATACGTAAAAATTTAATATCCCATAATGATACATCCTCTCATTTTTGTGAGCAGTGTACATGCCAATATTTCTCAAACTGAGCAGATCCTAAGTGTCAATCAGTAGTGTAAATTCAGGATGCTCCTTAAATATGTAAGTGTGCAGTATTTACAGAACCTACTACCCGTTCTTGCACACTGCTTACGCATACCATTCTGTAGAGGTTTGAGATGCAGCCCATGTTTTATGTCTTGACTGCGCTGAAAGTGGCATCAGGCCCCGCCCTCGAACGGTATTGCCGACTTGCTGATCGTGATAAAAGGTGTTCGGCATCGGTAGAAAAACACTGATAGGTGCATTTTTAATTACAAATCCAAAGCTACTGTTTAATATAATCAGCACACATGATGCTAGTAGCTCACAGCTGCCAGACCCAAAACAAGACAAAAACAAGTGACAACGAGTCTGGGGTTGAGAAGAACAATACGCACATTTTGTTTTTACAGAAGTACATTTGTAATATGAATAAGTAATACATAGTTATCGTTACAGTTATTTCCTCTGCCTGATGGACGATTTCTACAAACAGACTGGAATTCAGCGTAAAAAGAACGAGCAAATCATTACAACATAGCCTAATTGCTTCTCATATCATATACTTGTGCTATATTAAATAAGGGTAACAGTTCCACAATCACTATTCCCTCCGAATGGCCTAGCGCTTACTATCCCATGAAACTAGAGACGTCACGTCGACGGTATAATGCCAGTTTCATTTCTGCCAGCAAACTGTTTATTTCTGTCAGTCATCTGTCACGTAAATCACCTGCTGCCCGGTCCATTGTAATGCACGTTGATTTAATACAGAGCGAAGTCCCTCAGCACAGATGCCACTGAACATTGCAGAACATATTGCGCTTCTCTGTGTCTGTTCATTTAAAACCAAAATTCTGTCACACAGCCAGATCAGCATGATTACACAAGCTTGTCCATTTTACTCTCGATAGGAAAGTGTCCAGTGTTTCTGCTGTAATTTCTCAATATTGGCATGGAAACACAAAAGCAAAAATCAAATCAATCCAACAAATCACCCGTCTAATACAACGCCTTGGTGGCATGCCCGGAATGAAGAATTACAAATTACAAACCTACTTCTATTTCCCGCCCGTTATGATATTCGGTTGGTTACCTGTACCAATAGACTATATTATAGCAGACACTCTTACAAAACCCTTATAAAATGCACTTACTTTGGCCTTTTTCGCTACATTGAAATAATTGGAGTAGGTAAAACAGACATAAAGCCATGTCTAATACTGGCCTCATTTTGATCACTTTTTGTATACTAGGTAGTTATTGTCTTTTAACTGAGTTTATTACATTTTGATGCTGCGTCGCTCTATCTCAGACTTGTGTTTGATGAGCGTACACCTATTCACATTTTATCTATTACATTTATTTACAGACGTTAGGCTGACCTACCTCAAAGTTTGCTCCGATTTTCTACTTTTACAAAATATTTACACATTCTGTAAAATACTGTAAAATATTATTTATGACATGCAAGAGTTACTTTAATGTTTAATTATTGTAATTTAGGTTCGGTCAGTTTACCAAGCTATCCATTCATTATCTTCCGCTTAATCCACACAGGGTCGAAGGCCAGCCGGTGCCCACCCGGCAACTCTGGGCACAAGGGCAAGAACAACCCTAGAAAGGGCGCCAATCCATCATAGGGCACGCACACACACACACACTAAGGACCACTTTTAGAGACACCAATTAACCTAACAGGCATGTCTTTTGGACTGTGGAAACCGGAGTAACCGGAGTAAACCCATGCAGACACGGGGAGGACATGCAGACTCCACACAGACTCCACACAGACTCCTTGCGATTGAACCCCGGACCTTCTTGCTGTGAGGCAGCGGTGCTACCCACCGAGCCACAGGGCTGTACTGTCAGTTTAATTGGACTCCACTGTAACCCACAACATTCTTCAAATTCTGTGAAAGATATATGGTACCTACTGGACTATATTATATATTATATTATTACTATAATAAGTTCTTACTAAATTCCAGTCAACGTTTGAAGAACTTTTCCAGTGTGATCTGACGCCTTCTCTTAACGGACTGCACAAAATTAAGAAAGTGATGGGCGTGTTCACCTCCCGCTGGTTTTGCTCTTGTCAACAACTGTTCGGATTTCCTGACCTTTGATAAGAGCATAAAGTCTCCCATGGCCGTTCTTTGGTCCGATTAAGAGGAATTTTGGTCCAAATAAGAGAATAAAATTACACGTATATAATAGGATTTGTTTCGGTACTTTAGGATTTGGTCCAAATAAGCGGCTGGTCCAATTAACCGGATTCGACTGTACTCTTATTCTTCCTTTGAATTAATAGATCTATCTATTAATATATCTGTCTGTGTACCTTGATGACAAATTATCAGCAATTATCGATACTGACTAACATTTTTCAGCCATATTGCCCAGCCCTAAGAAAAGTTATCCAAAGGACGCCGAGTGACTTTTTGTGCTGGCACCTTGGCTGGCTTAATTTTGTCGTGAACAGATGACAACCTGAGCATAATAGATACTGGCACCAAAAGCTTGATATTTTCTTCAATTTCTGTGCAGTATTTCATTCGTGTATATAGTGAAACAAGACAGTTGCAGAGCTGACATCATCAGTTACCAATTCGTCACGTAGTTTGCAAATTTTAATCAACATTCCTCTTTTCAAAACCTCAATAACACGGAGAGTGAGTCACATCTAGAAAACAGATCTAACAGCAAGCAGACTGCAAGGCTGATGGTGTCTTTATTTTGTCTTCTCGCACTGTTTGTTCAGGCATTTCTAAATTCAGGCGTGCGTTTTAAAGCAACTTTGCTAGCTTAACTTGTGGCACAGTGACCCCATATTACCAAAATCCACGGACTTTCAGTGTGTAGTCCTCCTAGGTTCTACAGGTAGTGCCAGTTTTAATATTCACCAGTAGTAATTAACATGCTGACTAAGCATTAGTTCATACATGGTTAATCCATTAGAACAGGATAGAAATATTATTTGCTCATACAGACTGCTTTGGGTATCCGAAAGAATTAGTTGTGAGCGTAGCTCATTTTGCCACATCCGAGGAAATCCCATGCCTCAAACAGCACACGATGCAGTATTTAAACAAGTAATGGAACCTAAGGTAGTGTTAATCCGTCATGTTTTTTTGTGGGTTGCAGTCAGAGCTTGTACACACCTGGCTTTCCTGTGCACTTATTTTGAGAACTGAAAACACAAACACACAACAGGCAGGTAAAAATGTACGAAAATACTCCAGAATACAACCTATGATAAAAAAAAAAAGGTGTCATTTTGATCAAATGAATGAAGTGCAGAATAGGGACGTGCGATACTGCCACCAAAATCTTGATGTTTTCTGGGATTCTTTGCTGATGGTAATTAGAGGATACCTTGAATAATAATGATTATTGTTCAATGATTGTGTTTTTATGCTTCTAAGGAATACTCAAATAGCCGCAGAAAATCAGATTTAGTCAAATCAACGAGTATATCTGTACTTGAGTAGTCAGGTGACCGGACAACTCCAGGTTTAGATGACTCGGGTACAAATGGGATTTCTAAACAGCCAGTAATCTCACAGAAATATATGTGACGGACACTTCAAACTTGAATATCAAATTCAATTAAACAATTCTTCGTTTTCTCAAGTATATACTCTATTTCGGTGTCTCAACAAAGTGTTCGGTAGCCATTGGGCTGCATTTAATTCAGTGGCGCATGTCATTCCGGGGGATTTCCATAGCCCGAGGGAAACATTAAAAACAACAGTCAATGAAAAAAAATAAGCGGATCTGGCAACCTGTGTCGTCTGAACACCGACTGAAATCAGGTAACTGATATAAATGCTATGAGAAATCCGTATTACTGGGATCAATTCCAGCTCTCTTTAGTGGCTTTCTTAATCTGATTTCTAGATCAGAGTAAGCTGTATACATGACCACTTGCATAATCAGAAAGCCACAGAAATCCGACTATGATTGAATTATTAAGTGCATGTAAACCCAATCTCTCTCAGCCGCCTGAACTGGCACTGTGTCTTAAGCGACGTAATTGGTAACGGTATTTGTTACGACTTTCCATCTGTTGCTTTTCTTGTTGCAATGCACTTTTTCTTCGAATGATTCCACTAGTTTGCAGTGTGTGTTCTTCTTCTGGTACCTAGGTCAGTTTAAGCCCGTCGTGGACAGCTGACTCCCAAAGTCTTTATCTGCATATGCTCCACAGTGGTTAGTTTGCGGATCGAAATAATAAAGCTGTCAATCTGTCTTTAAGGGAAACCAATTTTGATCAACGCGAGTCTTTATAAATCCAAACCAGGTCTAGCAAATAAATCTAAACACGTAGACTGTGCGGCTGGCGGTACCTGTATTTTGTCTCCTGGAGCTGTTCGTTCACTCATTTTTAACTTCAGTCTTGCACTTTTAGGCACAACACTAGCTTGAGTTGGTGCTAGCATGCCGCATGCAGTAATCTATACCACTTGGCTACATGACAACATGAATTTGTGATCTCTTAAAGAGTGTGAGCAACATAATCGATAACATCAGCCTGCAAATGGGTAAAACAATAATTAAGATGTTACCATAGATGATATGACTCGTAAAACTGTAGCCTGTTTTTGTGAGCCTAGCTCATTTTACCACACCAGTGGAAATCCCATGCCTCAAACAGCACGGAGTGGAGTATTTAAAAAAGTAATGGAACCAGAGGTGGTGTTAATCTGTCATGTACTTTTGTGGGTTGCAGTCAAAGCCTGTGCACACCTGGCTTTCCTGTGTACTCTTTTTGAAAACTGAAAACACAACAGGCTGGTAATAATGTATGAAAATGCGCCAGAATAAACCCTATGATGAAAAAGGTGTCATTTTGATCAAATTAATGAAGTGTAGGGACATGCGATACATATCACACCCCAAGTGTACAGGAAAATCTGATGTCCATTTATTGCTTATTCACACTAACTAGACGCAATTAACCGATGATCTGCCAATGCACCGTCACGTCTGTTTCATCGGTTCAATTTCAACAGATTACAAAGCGTAATTTTTATAATTCATGACCATGTGCTGTCCTTCAAAGCGTTACTCTCATACAATCACGGTGTTTGAAGGACGCCCTTGTGAACACCGCTAGAGTATTTCCCTTCGGTAGGGGATTTCGCGTTCCCCGACGGTCTTATATTTTCGATATATGCTGTGCAGGCTCGTACGACTAAACGAGTTTGATGAAGCACATGAGAGCTCTAAAGATACGGAAAACAAAGTAACACAACCACAGAGAATGATCAAAAGACAAGCACACACAATCATTTGCCTTAAATTCTAGACAGCAGTCGGCCAAGTACGACACTAATGAAACCTCATGCAATTTGGCCTAATTTAAAGGCGTATGGCAGCGCATCACTCATAGCGTAAGCAATCCTATAATTCCATTCATCTGGTAAGGAAGTTTGAAACACATGGTCAGAGCAGTCACTCTGCCCAAGGAAAACTGTTACAGATGTGATTTAACGGCTCTCTCGTACTGAGCACACCGTTTTCACTGTAGCGATAATAAGTTATATAGTGCAACAAGCATAGGCACAGGTACAACTTCACTACACAACCACTTGGTACCAGAAATTCAGAAAGGCTGATCTTAAGATAGGAGGGAGGTTACTGAAAATCATATTTTCTCGGTAATATGATCAACAAGTTTCCATGGACCTGAGATAATGAGAAAGCTCGGGGTTTACCTGACTCAGGTAACAAACGGATTTCTGCTTCACAACCAGCCAATAATAATAATAATAATAATAATCATCATCATCATCATCATCATCATTTATTTTCAGAATTGTTATTTCATTATTATTCTCTATATAATTAGCATTTCTCTTCAGAGTCTCCCTAAAAAGGGTTCGGTAGGCATAAGGGAATTGCTATCGCATTTGATTTCAGGGTTGCCAAATCCTGGGCAGTGCCAAAATGACGATTTTTGTTTTCATGTCAATATATTTTTCAATAGATTCTAAATTTGATACTTTATAATGAAATTAGCTTTGTGTTCATTATTTCACCCAACTGTAGGATAACGTAAGTGTAATGTAAGCATGTTTAAGGTAGGCTACGCTATATCTCCCTGAAGTTCACCATACATTCAACTTCAGATGTTTTTTAAAACATATCCCCATCCTAAGTCGGGGAGCATCGGTACATTTGAGAAACAAGCCCACAAATAGTCTGTAAATCACAACTAGGTTACCTAGATTTGTAAGCGACTTTATAGAAAAGAAGCCCATATTTGAATAAAATAAGCAGACCTGGCAACTAGTAACTTCTGGTGCAGACTGACAAAACCGATTGGAACCACACAAAGGATATACATGTGCTGAGAAATCCGATTGCTGAGATAAATCCAGCTCTCTTTATTCTTTGGACTTTTAGATCAGAGTATGCTGTTTACTTGAACACCTAAATAATCACATAACTGTTCGAATATGATTATGATTGGATTATTAAGTGCAGGTAAACACGCTCAGTTTTTTGCTGTCAGCCTGAAGTTACCATCCTGTAGGTTTCAAGTCCTGTTTGTTGGAGTCTACAGTTCTATCCCAGCTGAGCTTGCTATGAATAAACAGTCACGCTTGCTGAGAATCATAAATCTCATTTACTTAGAGCTACTAGTCCTGTTTTTTGGGAATTAGAAATCTATTTTACTTGGGGATTCCAGCCCCACATTTTAAACGTTACCAGTTCCCATTTCGTACCATTTCTCAGTTAGTAGACCTATTTGCTGGATTTTACCAGGTCTAGTTTTCTGGAATTTTTCAGCCCCATTGCTCAAATCTACCAGTTCTGTATGCTATTAGCTACAAGTCCTGCTTTTGGGGCGACACAAACTCTGTTTGCTAGGGACAACAAGTTTCCAGGCTGAGGTTAAGAGTCATTTACTGTTGACTACCAGTACCATATGCTAGACCTTATCAGTCTTGTTTCTGGCTGCTACCAGTCCTGTTCTCTGGGGGTTAAAAGACATCATTTGTTAGGAGATTCCCAGTCCCATTTACTGGAAGATACCAGTCCCATATGGCAGAGAGTACCAGATATGTTTGGTAAAGGCTACCAGTTTTGATTTCTGAGGGTTAAGCAGTCTTGTTTACCAGGTGATACCAATCCTGTAATATTTGCGATTCCCGAGGGCTACCAGTCAGATGGTGTTGGTGGTTCTAAGTGCTTTTGAGGGCTATCAGTTTAGTTTTCCGGGAGTTAGCAGTCCTGTTTATCATCCTGTTTATTATAAGTCAAATTTGCTGTTTGGAAGCAACCACCACTCACATGTGCTGAGTCATAAAATCTGCAAACAGTCCGGCTGCATACAGTCCGGTTAACTGAGGGATACTACAAATGTTATCTGCTTGCTACTAGTCCTGTTTGCTGAGGTTTCCAGTCGTGTTTGCCAAGACTTTCAGTTCTGTTTGCTGGGGGCTATACTGTGCAGCATTGCATATGAACGCCCTCAAGCCTTTGTTTTATTCTAAAGGGCTTCGATCTGATATTATAGATCTGAGTGCTACCCCTTTAAAAATAACACACACATCCAGACAGCACACATAGCTGAATAGTAACCTGTGAGCTCTGCTAATGCAAATATCTTAAAGGATTAATACTCAGCAAAAAAGTCAATACAGCCATACATTGCTTCGTAACAGCCACTCACTTCTTCCACATGAACACACCACACAACATGTCAGCAACACATCCATTAAACAGTACAACATGAGACGATACGATGCAACACACCTCAAATCCAAAAAGCACAATCAAGCACTAAGTGCTGACAAGAACATCAGAGATTTACCGCTGTGCTTACTGGGGGCGCAACCAATATATCTAAATTCAGCCATAAACTCTGTTAACTAAACAGCAGAAATTGTACTTTTTTTGCTCTCAGCTCTTAAGGATCTAGATTACCTATCTGAAGGCCGTCTGCTCAGGCCTGAGCTTTGGCAAGCAGACACTGTTGGGTCCCTGATAAAGACTGTTAACCTTCAACTGCTCATTCCAACTGTAGTGCACCTGGGTTTAAAATCCCACCGGTGCCTTATGGCCGGGTCAGATGTCACATGCAGACATGGCTGTCTGTGTCTGGTGGTGGGGAGATCTGGCATCCTTCCAGGGCATGCTTATGTGCCCTGTGTTCCCCTAGGATAGGTGCCAAAGCCTCTGCAATCCTCAACAGGGAAATTAAGAGGTTAAAATCTGAAGAAAGATTTTTTGGCGAGGTTTTGGGGGGTTTGTTCAAAAAATTCAACGGACAAAATCTTTAAGGTTTGTGGTTTTTTTTCCATGTCTCTATACAGTATCACTAAGGGACAAGTGAATTATTTTACACACGACCCAACTTAAAATCAATACATATATTACAATATATTACAATAATATATATATATATATATATTATACACCAGTGCTTTTAACACATCATATTGTTCAGACTTTAATGCAGATTTTAATGTGTTAAGATATTACAAGCTGGTTAGGCAAACGGCAAAGAACAGACAAAAAACAAGGAGTTTTCCTTCCATTGTAGGATTAAAAATGAACAAAGCAGGTGTTGATGACACATAATAACCCTTCTGGTGGCCTCTCTGCTTGAAAGACAATGAACTAAGAAGCCTGTGTGGGTTCTTTTCTTGTTTCATCCTCATTTTTGAACGGTTGGTGGAAAGATTTGTGGGTATCATCATGAAAAGCTAATTACCATGAGGAAACATGGTTAGGGCCAAACAAACACTGGATGACAGGGCTAGATAGGAATGGGGCAGATCTCTAGAGCACTTCATAAATTCATTCAACTTTCCCCTTCATCTGCCATTGAGTCTGGAAGCTTTTCTTGGAAAATATGGAGCAAGCCAACCACCAGTGAGACCAAAACGACGTTAATCTGAGTTCCTCCACGGCAGGCCCAGCAAAGGTGGTGATGAACACCATAACGACATGAGAGCTTTCTGTTTTGCCTCTTAACTGCATAAAGGATTATACATTAAACTTGCATTAGAAACTTAGATTCAGTTGGCTCTTGTCTGGTTATAGAGAACATTTCAAAAGAACTACATTTCGAAATTTTCATTTAGAACGCATTGTGATTTTTCTTTACCTGCCTGGTGAAGAAACCCTTCAGTCTTCTTTAGGAAACCAATCACACAAACAAGGTAAGACATTTTTAAAAAATCGTAATCTGACCTTACCTTCCACGGTAGACTCAACACAAGTGGACACCATTATGACGCGCATGACCATGCCGTTTGGTTCCTATTAGGGTTCTTGCCTTGTCTCGTTCAAGAGTACATCTTAAATGCATTCAACTTTCTTAACTTAGCACGCATCATGATTTTTCTTCACCTGCGCTGAGTCGTTCTGCCGCATGCCCTTAAGTGTGAAACCTGCTGAGTCCTGGAACATCACGCCATTGACCCTGGGGTGATGGTTTCACCGTCAAGCCGGATCTTATTACTTCGACCAAAGTGCTGTCATTTCACAAGGGCATGCATGCAAGGCTCGAAACACCGCCTGACTGTAATGGAAGACCTTGGCCAACTTAATTCACCAGGCTTCTGGTCTGAGAGCCTCTGGATGGCCTTCAGGGTGTCACTAAACAGCATGCAACATTACGTTCTAGGTATGCATGGATCATCTGGGCTATTCTGCAGGAATTCCCTCGACTAGTCATAAAGCAATCCTGTAGCACCTTTTCCAATCAAGACACATGCAACATCTTAACAATCTTCCCAAACCACCAGCAGAGGTGCAAATGTTGGTGGGCATACTGAAGACCTGCAAGGGAAGCAGAATTATTCTCAGCAGCAGAAAAAAGGAGGGGGGAAACGCAAAGGGAAAGCAAAGCCCAAGCCGATTCCGTGTGCACTTTTTAAAAGAGTAACCGGCATGCAAGGCATTGAACTGAATTAGGAAACCGATCTAAAAGGCTTTTCTGGAGAACCGGAGAGGTTTGTTTATGCTCCACTATCAGCAACTGATGCGTGAAGTCAGTTTCGAGCTCCCCCTCCTTCCCTCTGTCTCTCTCTCCCTCTCTCTCTCTCTCTCTTCTTGTCCTTCTTCAGAGCGGAAAAAAACACTACAAAGCACGACGTTTTCGATCTCAGAGTAATCCACAAAGCTTCCCGTTTACCTTAGACTCGGTCCTGTGTTGATCCGGAGCGGTTTGGAGGATGAAAAATCCCGTCGAAATGGAGCCGGAGGAGAAGAAGGACGACGAACATTGGAGAGCAGGAAGAAGAGGAAGCGTTGCGCCGACACCGTCCAGCCGACAGAGGGCGCTGAAACGCGACACACACATTATAACCAGTTAAATCCGCTTCTAATACAAATTAACCACCGAGCGTTTGTGGAAGGTGGCAAAAACACACACACACACACACACTCACAGTATATTGCGTCTTCAACACAATCCAAATGATCCTAATTTTCTGCGATAACAGTCTTAAATAAGTTACACAAAACACTCATAAACTCCCCTAATGAAAAGAAAACCAGACCAGCATGATGCTTGTCTTTGCTGGGAGTGCTGGTGATCAACACATCCTGGTCTTTGCTGGGGATGCTGGTGACCAGTACATGCTGGTCTTTGCTGGTTCTTGGATGGTTGTGACAAGTGCATGCTGTTCTTTTCTGGGTATGCTGGTGTCTAGCACATGCTGGTTGAACAACAAAACCAGCAAAATCTTACTGGGTAACCAGCTTTGCCAGCAAGCTTATGCTGGTCAACCAGCAAAACTAGCACCTTACCATCTTAAACCAGCATGGATCTGATGCTGGTCAATGCTTGTTTTTTTCAGCAGTGTCACTGGGCCATTGTGGAACGGGTGTCATCAAACCCACTTTACTGAGGCACGTGCCCCAGTAAAATCATGGCTGTAAAAAGTATTTTATTATATTTTATCCTGGGTTGCTGAACGATCAGAGCTATAGTGCCGTAGTACGACAAGTAGTCTAGAAATACTGGCTTCTATTTTCTGGTCAATAACCTGGATTGCTGGTATGCTTGAACGCTGGTCAAACAATGTTATCTGGAGGATGATACGGGCAAACTGTTGCTGCTCAACCAGCTTTACCAAATAACATTTGCTGATCATCCAGCTCAACTAGTAAACTTCATTTGGTCTACCAGCTTAACCTGCAAGCATTTCATAGCCAGTTAGCTTTACCAGCACAGCTCTACTGCTCAATCAACTTAACCAGCAGGATTTTGCTAATCAACCAGTTTTGCTGGTCATAGTTTGAACGTCAAATCTCTACTTAATATTGCTTTGTGCTTGGATTATTATCAGGTTGAAAGAAGAAAGGTCCTTCCTGTTGCTATGTAGTAACTGCCTAGTTGAAAACAAATCTGTAGAATCTGTTCGTATTAGAATTGTCCTGCACAGAACCTGGAAGAGGACCAGCAAAAAATAGCACACACAGACAATTATTCCTCCTCATCCAACGTTAATTAAAACCAAAGGCAAGTAGAACCATTAAGTGGCTAAATTACCGTCAAAATTTCATAGTATAACTGTGATCTTTATGGTCAAACTGTGAAAGTTCACATTAAAACTGTCAAGCAATTTATGGTTTTACTATATATTCTCACAGTTTAGCCCCAGGTTTTTCGCTAGATCAATCCTATCACCTAAACCAAATCCTGGCCCAATTTAGTACCAAATATGGCTTCCATTTTCTCCCAATTTAGTAATATCCAATATCATTAATATTACACTCACCTCCACTGCGTGCACGAATCACACACAAGTCAAGCGCTGCCACAGGCTAGCATGTGTATCTTTATTTATTTACATTTACATTTATATAATTTAGCAGAGCGACACACAATGGACACAGTCTTGTAATCCAAGCAATTGTGGGTTAAGAGTCTTCCTCAAGGACCCAGCCATGGCAGAGGTGGGATTTGAACCCTGGAGCATCTGGTCCACAGTCCAGTATCTTACTCATTAAACTATCCCATCCCCAAGTGGTTCTTTCATTGGACAACAGGAAAATTTGTGGGGGATCAGTTTGTGGTCTGCTCCCCATATCCATCCGCCACTTGTGCTAGGACCCATCCCCTTCCACCCTTCCTTCTCATATCCAGCAGAGTCTGTAGAATGTACTGCCAGCACATTAGACCAATGCACCACTCAAGCACACATGATTTACTGTGGCTAAGCACTTGTATGCAAACAGAACACTAGCTTTTTAGAGTCCTAACACTAAGCCTCAGCAATTATTACAAAAACAATAATGAAAAAATAACTAAAACATGAAAAACATGGAAATCCTTCAGAGCTGATTCTTTGTTTCTTTTTTTCAAACTAAGCTGGCTTTAGCCTAAACAAATTAGCTCAGCAACCCCTTTCTTCCCTGAGAGAACGTCTTGGCTTTTTGTGTAATTCACAACTTTCAGCTGGCTGCAACAAAAATGAAATCCAAGCCCTGCCTTCAGCCTTGATATGAATCGAGTGTAAGAGCAGGGATCAAGGGCTTTTAACACGCTGCTACCGACAGGAAATGGAGAAATTAAGGGCATTTAGTCAGGCTTTAGGCTCACAATATAAAGAGGAGATTTGCAATGGTGTAAGTGATACATCCACCATGCTTGGCTTAATGCATGTGTGACTGATTTTACTAACTGCTCTAGTAGCTCAGCTGTTCTGCATTAGTAACCAGAAGCTCCTGAGTTAGAGTGGCCAGGCATGTCTAATTAAAGCATTAAGTGATTTTGGTAGTGTTCTTTTTTAAAGTGTTATTTTCTCCCATTTTTCCTCAAAACGTCAAGATGTGCAACAGTCTGGGGTCATTGTCGCAATTTTACTCTCCACACATTGTCTGTTGGGGACAGGGCAGGACTGCGGGCAGGTTAGTCCAGTACACATACCCTCTTCTTCCACTAAACCAGTGACATGCTAATGTGTGCAGCATGTGGTTTTGCATTGTCTTGTTGAAAAATTCATGGACATCCCTGGGAAAGATTCTTGAAGGCTGCATATGCTGCTCTAAAATCTCAATGTACCTTTCTGCATTAATGCTGCCATCACACCACATACAATTACAACTGATTGTTGGGCTCGTTGCCAATAACAGTCTGGACTGTCCTTTTTTGTTTGTGGTCCAGTGCACACAGGGTCCATTACAAAAACCCTGCAATACTGATTCAGCTCTCCACAATACATATTTGCACTGTGTTATGGTCCATCCTAGAAACCTCCAAGCACAGAGAGGTCGATGGCACTTTCTGTACGTGGTTAACATAAGGCTTTTCTTTTTTATTTCTTTTTTAACTGTATTGTAATAATTGACAAATTTCCATTTTACAAAAATTGTAGTTCCATCAGCTGATGCTGAATGGCAGTTCTTTATGCAGTAAAGTCTGAGGGATCGAAGATCATAGGTCTTTACGCATTGAAATTCCTCCCAATTCCTTGAATCATTTAATGATTTTATACACTGTAGAGGGAGAAGCATACAAATCTTTTCCAGTTCTTCTTTGGCGTACATTCTTTGTAAACACACAATAGTTTTCTCATGCATTTATCGCCAAACTGAAGATTCAGCTGCCCACCTTTGCTTATGTAAATATAAGAAACACTATGTATGTTCTTTATATGCATTTTCCATACTGTCCCAACTCTTGCTGATTCGGGGTTGTAATAGAAAGGACAAATATAACATTCATTAATAACGCCATAAACAACTAACTGTTAGACATTTTGCTAGGTCTTCATGTTGCACACTGGTTTAGTTCCCTTATATAACCGCTTTGCACTGCAAGTCAGCTCGAGTTCAAAGGTCAGTTCAGCAAAGTGGCTTTACTGTTAAGTAACAATGCAAGTTCAAAGACCAAAGTTCAACAAATCTAAACCTGATGCAAAACGTGACCTTTATTTATTCCCACAAGAATCAGTATGGACATTTGTTTATAAACTGAGTCTAAAATATATGTTGAAAAAGACTATTTGAAATGACTAGTTTACATTTATGGGTTTAAGCCGATTCCCTCATGCAGAGCATCACAGACGTGCTTTGTGTATATATAGCAGTTGGAGGCTATATGAAACGATCCAAGCAGTCAAGGGCCAGGCTCAAGGGCCCTATAAAGGCAATTTGGCTGTGCTGGGACTTGAACCATAATCTAGTGGTCTATTGTATAATACCTAAACCACTTACTACCTTTTAGTGTTTTATTCATATAACTGCTAAACCTTTTTCAGCAGTCATTACACCATTGTTCTCCATGCAATAATTGCTGTTTATGTACATATGTATTTTATATTAATTGTTTAATTATATTAGCTTCAGTCGAAATTATTATACCCCATTACAGCTTGTACCTTTGATCACATTAAGTAAATTATATGCAATTTACTACACACACACACACACACACACACACACACACACAT
>JAUZST010006442.1:0-14862 GCA_034779995.1 Parotocinclus haroldoi
GTGTGTGTGTGTGTGTGTGTGTGTGTGTGTGTGTGTGTGTGTGTGTGTGTGTGTGTGTGTGTGTGTGTGTGTTGCAAGAAAATGTAGTACAAGTTGTTAGCCAGCCTGTTTGATGTTTAGATAAGGCTCTGACAGTTACCTCCTGACTGTCACACAGGGGCACCCTTGGCCTACTTGTGCTACCAGAAGCCCAGAGGGACTTTGAAACCTTAAATATCACCCCTTCTGGATAGCAACAAATTGCATGGCCTCCCTTGCGGTCTAGGGGGCTGGGTCCGTGGTATCGTGACAGGTGACCTTCAAATGACCGTTTCGGTTTATACACTGCTTTTAACCATGTAAACAGCTTTAGATGGTTCAGGAAAAAACTCCCTGAGCTGTAGAAGGAAGAATCCTTGAGAGGAACCAAGCTCAAACGGCAAACCTACTCTCCTCTTGGGCTCATGGGGTCATGGGGTCATTGTCTAGCCAGTCCAGAGAACGTCTTAAGGGAAAGCAGGTTTAATAGAAGTACTTGAATGACAGGACTGAATCTACAAACTCACCATCGCTCCTGTCCATCTCCTTCGCTCCTTTCCCTGTACTGAAGGTCACGTTAACGGTCTCCGATGAGGTGCTCAGTTTGGTATTGGGGTCCCGCTTCGGTTTCGGTGGAGGTTGCTTGCGTAGGGTCGGGCTGCCCCCGTCCTCCTCGCCGCCACCCACCGAGTGCAGAGACTGCGAGCGTACGGTGAAACCCGGTCCAATCGGTGCAGCCAGGCGGTCCTGGGGCGCCGGCATGGTCATGAAGCCCATGCGGAAGTGTTTCCCAGCGTACGAGCCGCCGTCGGCCGCTCCTGCCACGTCCTCGCCCATCCTGCAGAGACAGGCGTTGAGTCAAAGGGAGAAAGTGAAACGGCCTGGCGCATCAGAACACGCGGTAACAATTTGCTGCGTCCGCAGCAGCAAGTCATCGTTCTGTTCAAATCCCCAATCCTTTGATTTCCCAAGGGCGGCTCAACTCGCATCATTAACTCTGCCGATGTCACGGCTGTAAAGGGTAAACGCTGTGAGTCAGCATACAGAGAGGCAGTGAGGGGGGCGGTGGAATGACGGATAAAACCAAACAGATATTATACCATTTTTATAATGGCCTCCCTCTCAAACCAGCAGAGCATCTGTATTGTCTGTGGCTACTAAAATGAGCTTACCCCCCCCCCCCACCCCTCAGTCTGCCCACGTACTACAACTACGACCAGCTGTACCGGGTCCTGGCGGATCTGCTGTAGGGATCTCAGGTTTCTGCAGGGAGGAGGGAGCAAAGCTGAGAAGACAATCTCGCAGGCTGTGGGAATTTGCGCAGCCAATCTGCTCACCTTATGCTTTCAGGTCAACCTCCGTGCAACTCCCGCTGTACTGTTTAATTAGCAAGGTTGTAACGTTTAGATTTGAAATTCTGCCAGTACTACTACCACAACCTGCATTGCTTCATGTTGGAAAAGAAATGTCATCTGAAAATGTTTTATTGTTGACGGAAACAACGTTGGATGCTGCCTACGAATTTATAGTTGCCGCTTGCAGGGTTTTTGGGGTTGGCTTGTTTCAGAAGTGTGGTTGCCCTCGCCAGTTTTCCTTCCTTCATTGTGCTCAACCTCTAAAGCTTTAAGAAAATATACATTATTATTTCATTTTTTACTGGTCAAATGGTCACTCTCACATCCTCTGCCTTCTTGGCTTTTTTTTTTTTTTTAAGCCAATTTGCTTCTTTTGGGCTCGTTTCCGTTGACTTGACGGCTTACTCTGGCCGGATCTGGCAACCCGGTCTGAGCTGCTGTATTGTTTAGGGGGGATCTGCGTGCTTGCTTGCACGTTTGCTTGGTTAATGAGAGATCTCGCCTCCTAGTCGTTGGGACAAAACAGAATATCGTGAAATGTCACGACTTCGCCGTCTGGATTTAGAGATTGGCTCAAGCCACCCGGTCGGATTAATCAGCAAAACAAAGTGGAAAGAAACCAGCTCGTTGTAATGAGGTTTCCAGGCCTGAACCCATTCCAGAGCTTTCCGGTCGGAGAATTAACAACAAAGCGTGAGGTCATGCTCTCAGGTGGTTGCGTTTTCTACCCTGACACGTCTACAGATATGAAGGCCAAGCTGGGCTAAGGAACCGAATGGCTGCTTTGTCATTTCACTCATACAAACCAAGCAGTATCTGAAGTAATAATAAAAACAGGTCTACAAATCAATAAACGCACATCTAAATGTCTAAATGAGGCGCTACCGTTGCCTGTGTAACGGCCGAGCTGATTCATGACCGTTCGGCTACTGTCCCCGTGGCACGTAAGTGACTAGCACTTAGCTTGATTAAAAATGAAAGCCATATTTTTTTTTATTTATTAAGCCGTTCCTCCGTCATGCCGTGTGTACTGGCACATGCTCCACACTACGCTTAAACACCTTTACCAGTGGAACCTTTATTTGTGCCAGGGATTTTTGCAGTCTCATCTTTCACATTAGAGGGGTCTGTGTGTGTGTGTGTGTGTGCGCGTGTGTGTTTGTGTGTGCGTGCGTGTGTGTTTGTGTGCGCACAGGCCTGCTGCATTAGAGGCAAAAAGAAGGAGAAGAAAGGTAAGCTGTCCGCACCGTTAAATTACAACAAAAAGAAAAGGTAAAGTAAGTGTGTGTGTGTGTGTGTGTGTGTGTGTGTGTGTGCGCGCGCGCTCGTTTTTAAGGTGGGGCTGGAGGGGAGCAGGCTAAATATAGAATATAGTCAGGAAAGGGAGATGAAGACCAAGCCCATTGTTGCCATGGCAACTCAGCCCTCAGTCTCTATAGTAACGCACCAGTTCCAAGGCTGATGAGGTGTGACTTTGACCCTCTCACTGCCAGCGTTTGTTTGTTTTTGCGTTTTTCGGCACATGATCCCGCCGGAAGGTCCCTCGTTCGTGCACACGCAGCCCGAGCAGCGACACCCCGTCTGAGCCCGGAGTGACGGGGGTACGTCCGGAATTCCACAATAGGCTCCAGCTCACCCTCCGTGACCCAGACCAGGATACAGCAGAGACCGACGGGTGGAACGTTTGCATTAAAAAAAAAACCCAAAACGTTTCCACTAGTTTTCACCGAAATATCCAACAGTTTCTCGGAGCAGATTAATTCAGATAGCAGAAAACTGAGCAGATTTCTATACACGAGTCTGTAAGTTTAGGTGTTGCATTGGACCCGGTCTGTCACATGCAGTTGGGATCACCAAGTAAGCATGAACAATCAGTTAACGTCGTGTTTTAAATACCTGTACCTATTACACACTTATTTATTTACACTACCTCTAATTGCACGCTTCCGAAATGCTTTACACTACAGTGTCCTACCTTTCATTGCCTATATTGTGTATATTTAATTGACTCTATTGTAACCTTTTAGTATTTTGTCATTTGAATTATTGCTTTTTGATCTTTTCCTTCTATGTCTAACTGCACAGTCTTTGTGAAAAGCTCCTGCTGTCTTCCTGTAACATTTGTTTCTGTCATTCTTCGATAGGAAATCGGAATCCAAAACGGGAATGGAATTATCCATACATTTGAAATAATTATAAATCGTTTTGGCCGAGAACATTGCAATCGCCGCATCTCTATAAATGAACAAACAAGTCCAATATCCCATATCCGAAATGATGTAAACTGTTCAATCTTCTCAGCACCGCTTACCCTCCTCATATGTATCGCTCCCCAAAGCTACCACTGGTGCCAATCATTTTGCCCAAAAATATTGCACCGAGTGTCAGTTCTGGTCAGTTGTGGTCAGCTCGGAGTGTCCGGGGTCAAAACAAGGCACGCATGCGCCGTGTAACGTCCATCAATCAAGATCCCTTCGCGTTAACGGCCGAGGTCTTAAGAACAATAAGCTTTGTGGGAGTGTATCCGTCTTATATACGCCTAAATCACGCCTGCAGACAGAAAAGAGAAATGCAGTCCTGAAAGGCGTTTAAAAGCCGGTGGACGTTTTATAGAAGATACAAACACACTGCGCTGCACGGTACGACGCTGCAGCGAAAGTTTTAATAAAACACTGTGTGCAAAGTGTCTAAACGACCTCGTGCCTACCGTAATATCCGCTCTAGGTCCTGTTTCACAGTCGTTAAGCGGCGCTTACCCCACGTATCCCTTTCCAACATAAACCTTTCATTATTTTTTTTTTCATTTACTTTGCTGGTGTTTAATCGCTTACTTAATGATTGTTTTTAGCTCTTTCCAAAATAACTTGCGTTTGATGTATATAACGTAAATGGAAGTAAAGTCGTAGTAACTACAGTAGTATTAGGAATAATAACAGTACCGTATTAGATGTAACCCCTTACTAATACCATCACTCTCTCTCTGTAATTGTGTGTGTGTGTGTGTGTGTGTGTGTGTGTGTTGCCCTCTCCTTTTGCATTGTTGTAGAGACCCTTCAGAGGTCTAATGGGGGTTAAGTGGGGTCCTCTCCATATAAAAGGGAGCGAAAGAGAGTGGCGGGGCGACACAGGACAGTCAGATCAGAGAGTGCCAGAAGCAAGAGAGAGGTACGGGAAAGACGAGAGTGCGAGAAGAAAGGTCAAAGTTCATTTCAAAGACTAGAATAAAAGTGCTGCACGACATCTGTCAGTTCAGGATTTACCCCTGATCCTGGCCGGGAACTGTGACGGGGGAAATCCCCGTAGAACACAGGGTGCAAAAAAATGTCAAAAATGCATCCAGTCGCGTCTGCATGTGATTAGACTTTCACCTGTATGAAGCTATGTGGCATGAAAATGCTGTGGAAAAGGAAAACTATGGTGAGAAACAGGTTTGTGTTGGTGTGTGTGTGTGTGTGTGTGTGTGTGTGTGTGTGTGTGTGTGTGTTTAATAAGGCAAGAGATTTTGCATGCTATTTCCATTCATTTGCATTATGATCTAGGCCACCCACTTGCATTTATAGAGCCTTAGTACTCTTATATACTTACTACACACACACACACACACACACACACACACACACACACACACACACACACACGTGGCAATCTTTATTTCTTAATTCATAAGTATAGTGTTTCAATGGGGCATCAATAGTGTTTCTGGTATCAAGCCATTTCCTCATTGATCTGTTGAAACTCTATCTTACACACACACACACACACACACACACACACACACACACACTCGCGCACTCACATGCTCTCACCCATTAATACTTCTTGAAAATCATCCCACTGCAGAAAGAGTCATGCTGATCCTGAGCTGTATTTGCAGTGCGTGCACCGTCTGTGCTTCTGGATTATTTTTAGGTCCTGTAACATCCCAGGATCTGGGCTGGATCTGGGCTGGATCTGGGCTGGTGCACGGAAAACCCAGCCTCCACCCTGAGGAACCTCTGGAGTGCCAGCTTAATAGCTGAGGGCCAGGAAACCCACCACAGAATTGGACTCCATCCGGGCTTGAGAACGGTGCCAGGAACGGTAACGCCAGTCTATGATCGTCGAACCCGGAGTGACAGAGTGGTAGAGTGCTGGACCCTTGTTGGCATCCGTTTGACCTGGCACCATTTTCAAACCTAACACAGATGTGGGTGTCCTAATAGAGCAGGTTCATGCTTAATATGAATGTTGGCTTATGAGGAGTGGTGGTGGAGTAAGGAGGCTGGTGCTGGTGCCAATTCTCACTGCCATTTGATTCTCAGATCTGGCATGTGGCACTAAACTCTAAATGGAAGCGGCATTCTGTCTTCATGTTCTCCTAATTTGACTTTAGGCTCTTTTAGATATTGTGACCGGGCATTACTGTAGCGCGTGATGAATGAGGGCTGCCGTTTTGCATGCGTTCACCTCTTGATGGCCTCGTCTTGCCGTCTCTTCTTCTGGCTCTGCTCCTGCAGGTAAGCCCAGTGCTGGCGGTTGCGCACGCGGTCGCTCTCGCGTGCGATGTCCGACGCGTTCTGGATCACCAGCTCGTCGTAGGCCCTCAGGCAGCTGTCCTCTACGTATTGCAGAAAGTGCACGCCCTCGTCCTCACTGCCGTCCATCCTTCGGTAAGGAGAGAGGGATCACCTGAAAGCAAAGTGATGCATGCGTTCGATGTCACGCTGGATGCTTTAATCTGTTCTAATGGCCAGTGGCAGGAGATTCACACAGATGTGATGGAGAGAGAGAGAGAGAGAGAGAGAGAGAGAGAGGGAGAACAGGTAGGCATGTGGTCGTACACCTGGCTGTGGCATGCAAAAACAAGAGGGAGTCTGCCAGACTCAAATACGTTAAGCTCAGATTTGACAACCACAAGTGTGTATTTGCATGTGTATCTGTGTGTGTACGCCTGTGTGTGTGTGTGTGTGTGTGTGTGTGTGTGTGTGTGTGTGTGTGTGTGTGTGTGTGTGTGTGTGTGTGTGTGTGTGAAGCCACTTCGTTCTTTAGTATGACTTGAGATGGTAATCTTGGTCAATATAGACCATCCAATAAACACTATATATATACACACACACACACACACACACACACAAAATACACACTATATAAACACTGTATCTATACACACAGTACACACTGCACATGTACTGAACACACACTGCACCCAGTAACTAACGACTAAACAGCAGGTTCTGCTGTTCTTGGAAAGCAATGATTTTCTGAACAGGACAAAACGATCAGTATCTGTTTTCTGATCATGCAAATCACTTGTTTGACCAAACAATCACTTGTTTACACCACACACACACACACACACCCACACACACACCTGCTGTTTCCCTATAGGTCCATGAGGCTAGTGTTTATCCAAAAACACACGTCAAGTGTGTGTATTCTTACTGGTGTCCCAAAGCCGCCCAAGTTTTTCACTCTGCTGCTGTATTCGGTCCCATTTATCCAGAAAATTTTCCGCACATAACTTCACATTCGTTTGATATTTTAGTGTTTGCTCGAGCCCCAGAAGAATTCGTAGCTACATGGATGTGCAGGACTGGTGTCTACAGGTGTGTAATAAACAGTGAAACATCACCATAAAAACTCACACACACACACACACACACAGACCCGCACAGCTGTATTCTATAAATGGAAAATAAGATGATTGAGCACTGCGTATCTAGGCAACCGTATCCTCAAGTGCTCTGTGACATAATACATTAAGCGGGGGTTCCTAATTCAGTGATGATCACGCAATCGTCCTGCGCGTGTATATGTGTGTGTGTGTGTGTGTGTGTGTGTGTGTGTGTGTGAGAGAGAGAGAGAGAGAGAGATAAGAACAATGTTTTAGGATGTTTAGCAATAAGAACATTTACATGCACTTAACATGATAGCTGCAGAAAATCAGCTTCATCCATTCAGCATTTTCACTGAAGGCTCTGCTCATAAACTTCAAGCTTTATTAATAAATAATTAAACTTGTTTTTCTCGAGCACACACCATGCAGGAGTCTCCATAAAATTGTTTGATTGCCAGATCTTGCCAGATATCCAAGGATAAAAAAGGACCTGGCAACCCTGTTACACTTAGAAGTTGCAGTGTGGGTATGTATGGATTGAGAAATCAGATTACTGGTCTGAAATCCAGCTCTCTTTATTTCTTAATCTGATTTAAAGATCGGAACATCCTGTATACAGGACCACTTGATAGTCAGATGACTGCACAAATCTGACTAAGGACCCTCAGTGTTTAGTAGATCAGTGGTTAACGGCACCCTGTGTCTTGGTGTCTCCAGATCCTCCCTTGTGACCCTGATTGGGAGAAGCTGCTCAGTGTGACTGAGGGAGTAGATCCAACCTTGCAAAGGCCTAGCGTCCCGTCCAGTGCATGATGTCCCTCGACCCTGACCGAGGGAGGACGGGCTAAAATGTGAATTGGCGGTGACTGCCGTTTATTTCCCCTATGACACAGTGACAAGATGACTCAACGCAAGCGCCCACAAAATAGGTCAAACGCTGGCACACGTCTGCCTGCTTATGAAAGAAATATGAAGTGGCAGCTCCTCCCGTTAGCCATATGAAAGGGCCGTGTGCGTCCCCGCCATGTCATTCCTCCACGGTCACGGTTTAGAGCGCCGCCGTTTCCACCGGCTTTACATCGCAGACACTAACACCTGGTTTAGCAGGTCGGACGCCTGCCGACGTAACCTCACACACACACACGTACAACACAGCGAGAACGCTCCGGGCCCAGGTGCCGTACTCACCGTGTCCGCGATTCGATATCCAAAGCGACAGACCAGCTCTTTTACGCGCTGCCTCTTTTTCAACACCATACGGCATGATCTCCCTCGGCGCACGTGCTTGCGGCGGCCCGCCGATGACTACGCGTGCTCTCGACCGGAAGGAAGAGGGGGGCGACAGGCGGCAGGAAGGTGTCCATCTTCGGTGTGGCGGCAGGAAAGCTCGTCAGTCTGTAGCTCTGCTCATCCTAGGAGCTGAAGTGGCTGCAGCTATTCGCCGCTGTTGCTCTGCTCCTGCTCTGCCCGATGCTGCTGTTTTTGTCACACGCCCGCACGCACGCTATTGGTCGCCGAGGCGCTCACACAAACCCCCACACGTGTCTGCCGCTTACATTCGAGGAAGGCAGAGAGGCCAGCTGCTGAGTCCCTCTCTCGCTTTTCTTTCACCCGACGCGGCACATGACGGCTTGTTTAAGGAAGACAATAGGAATCTCACATTCCTGTCGGCGCTCAAAGCGCATCTCCGCCTCCCTCTCATTGGCCACCGCCGGCATCTCTCGTACCCTCCCTCTTCACCATCCCTCTTCCGATCCTGTTGGGTATTCTCTGGATCCCTCTCTCTCTCTCTCTCTCTCTCTCTCTCTCTCTCTCTCTCGTGTGACCTTGCTCCGAACAGTCTGCTGCTTTACATGCAGCCGGGGGTGAGTGCGTCTGTGCAGGTGGTCTCTGTTCGTCTACCTGAGACAATGCCTCGCCTGTAGCTACTGGGCGCTGCTTAGTTTTTCTTACCTCCTTAACCCCTCTGGCCCGAGACAAACACACATGCGCGAGAAAATGACCAGCAGGTCAAGTCAAGCACGGCGCGACAGAATAGGACATAAAAACCCAATTGGATCGTTTTGCAGTTGTGCCAGGTGCCAGGTGGTTTTGGAGATTCGGTGGTCCAAATCAAGCAAACCCCTGCCAGCACGGGGGTGTTCCAATTAATGCTGTAACCCAGACCTGACTGCGAACCGTACACAGCTCTTATGGTCATGGACCGCTTGTGGGGCGCCTTAAACGGGCAGCCTTCGTGCACGTAAAAAAAAAAAACGACCCAAAAAAAGGTATTATACTCGCAAGCGCTCTTCTCGTAGGTACTGGAACGTTCCTTACTTGATAAGCCGCACTTGCTCGGCTTCTGCCCGTCTCACGGGTTCTAGGGCTTTCAGCACTTCCTTCTGAGGTTCTAGGACAATGTTTGCAAATACTGGTATGCACCGTTTAATAGCATATTGAAATAGGTTTTACACTAAAAAGCTGGTGGTTTTGGTTTGAGTGGACGACATTTCGGTGTTTCTACTTAACCGGTCGCGTGCTCGCTTGCTCGTCGGCCCGCCTTCGTATTAGTGGCTGTTCTAACTCAGCTGATGCGTTTAGAGACCGTTTTGTTTATGTTTGTGGGAATGACACTCTGATATTTATTCGTACCAAGCTGTCAGTGGTGTTTTTAAGTCTATGTACCTGTCCTATTGTAAGTAGTACATGTATACTCTCTCCAACCAAGAACTTGAGTCTCTGTTTCATCTGGCTGATCTTCCGAGTTGTTTTTAATACAGTCTATCAGTGCATCTATAAACTATCAAGTCCCTCCAACCATCCTCTGAAGTGTTGGGGTGTTCCCCCGAAAATACATTGTTATTGTCTTTTCTAATTATTTCCATATATTTACAATATGGCTGCATTAGGGTTGCTCGGGGACTCGCTTCTGGGGACTTATTGCCATACGTTTTTCCTTACAGTCTCAGAGACTCTTCTCACAGTTTCTAGAACTCCCATCCTATATAAAGCACTGCATCTGCCTGCACATCTTCTAGACTTTCACATCATTTACAGTTAAGCTATTAAATGTTTAAAGCTAATGGCAATTGTATGCTTGTGTCCAATGTTTTGACCCCCGTTTGCCCTGGTAAGGGTCACATCAGCTCCTGTGCCTGTTCCCTCGAGAACACAGTCCTAAACATGCCCTGCATGGCACAGCGGTCCGATGCAGAAAAAATGATCGTTTGTTTTCTTCAGTTATTATCCCTGAGAATTTGATTTACAACAGACTGGCTTATTTATATCCTTTTCGAAAAACACAGCAGAGCGAGTGTGAGCGCGGTGTGTTTGTTTACGAGAAGAGAAAATGTATTGGGGTTGGGTCAATGGTCTAACCGAAGCATTCTGTGCATCCATCAATCCCCTGCGGCGTGACATAACCAGTTTCTCCCCTTAAACTCTGTACACAAGCTGACCCCAAACACACACACACACACACACACACACACACACACACAAAGACTGTTGGCGTCTATTAAACTCTCCTTGACTTTTAAAACCAAAAAGGGATAAGTAGCTGCTTTATTTATACTGCTTAGGGGATACTTCAAAATAAAATATCCCATCATTTCTGTGAGCGAAGAATAGATGGCTGATTGGTTACACACACACACACACACACACACACACACACACACACGCACACGCACATTTTGGGTATCTATTTTGGGTATAAGAGATGTGATTTAGCCCAAATTGTACCTTGTCAGCAGAACTTAATACATCTTTAACAAGAGGGTTCTCCCAACAAAAAAAAGGAACCCTCACCCTAAAGCGGTCTCTCAGAAGCGCACACGTACAGACGGTTCAGATTTGACAGAGAGATGTTGAAGTGCCGGTGGCGTTCAGACCCTGGGGAGACGTGCTAGACCTGTAGCATCCTGGAGGAAAGCAGAAGGAAGTACGATCAGCTCATCATTACTAGAAACGCCGCGAACCAAGAGCTAAGGAACTGCAAGGGCACGGGAGACATGGCGAGCCTAGCAACAACTTGCAAATGGGAGCGCGGCACCATGGGGGCTATTTCCAGGGCGATTTGCATAGGAAGGGACTTCCTATTTGCAAGTGGACTTTAAAAAAAAACAAACAGAAAAAAAAACTTTGCTATCATGGGTACTATTACGTCCATGAACACTTAATCTCAATATTTTAAATGGGATTTCAGTGAAATAATTTATTCTTCGCGTTCAGGTCATCACCTGCTCCTGCAACGGTGGGCCCCCATGCCATTTTTGAGGGACATGGGAGTCCGGAATAAATATGAGAAAGAACGAAGGGCTGCTTTTAGGTTTTCTCCACATTGCATGTTCAGTAAGCATTAGCAATTAGCAGGATGGCTTATAAACTGACCTAGTTAAGCAAATATGAAAACAACCATGGTTATTTGTGTGTGAGTGTGTGAGTGTGTGAGTGTGTGAGTGTGTGAGTGTGTGAGTGTGTGAGTGTGAGTGTGTGTGTGTGTGTGTGTGTGTAGTCGAGCGTGCTGAACAGTTAATTGGCTCTTTAGAGACATGCGGTGGATATGGAAGAAAGAGCAAAAGAGCATGTTTGATATATCTCTCACCCGACCTCTGGAGGATTCACCAGGCTATCTGAACAGATTGTGCTGACAAGGTTGGAGGCTTTGATCTGGGCTCCACACCGTTTTTGGTCTTGCGTGACGAATCTGGGAACAGGATGCTCACTTTTGACGTCCAGGCTTGTTCAGGTGCACGTACAATGAAATACTTGTCTGGGCATTTGCAGTCGAGCAGTCGAGTTTAACTCCAATCTCATGCAATGTAACCGAACCGTTTGCATGAACGTTGGAGTTTGTAATCTGTACGGAAAAGACGGCTCTGGAGACCGATGCGTATTTTCCCCACAAAATCTGCCTCCTTCTGCACTGCTGCCACTGAGCGCACACGCATCTTTCAGCCGTCGGCTCAGAAATGCATTAGCTGATGCAGACATGACTGCCGATGTCCTGCATCGTCTCTCTCGTTCAGCATCCTCTTGTTTCCGGTGTGCCACCACCGGTTTCTCTCACCGGGACATTTCGTTGAGGTATCACATCTTCTTCTTTGTGCTCGCCTGCCGTTGGCTCCCTTGGGCTTACTGACTTCGCATTGCGTACGGTGCAACAACCCGTAGTTTCAACAGTAGTGAAAGCCAAGGGTCAGGTCCCGTCAGTTCCCTCCTCATTACCTACAGCGTACGAGTGTGCCATTGACTTTGGGAACCATTGGCCTACCCACTGAGCCCCTATGCTTCAAGTTCTGGATCTGGTTGTCTGGTCACTGGTCTTCCCAGTGCTCCTCGGTCTGTGGAACCCAAATAATATACCAATAAGGACAAAAAAAAGGCATTTGGTCTTTGTTACTATTTCATACTTGCAGCTGGATTTCCTTTTTCAGCTTTTAGCTTTTCAGCCATCTTGTGAAACTATTACGTTGTTATCGCCAGCCCAGATGACCTACCTCCAAGGTCTCTGTCCATGTATTGGAACCCAGACATTACAATCTCCCTCATCCCGTACCTGATGTGGAAGATTTTCTTTCTTCAGGAACGCCCTAACATCTCAGCTGAGTATATATTTAAGTTTGGCACGACAGTACTCCTGAGGATAGCGTGGACGTGGATGGAACACTTCCGATCTTGACACTCCTGTGTCGTTCCGGGTTTCCATGTTACGGTATGTTCTGCGTGTGCTTTTGCACCGCTTAGAAAGAGCGAGCCGTAAGAAACGGCAGGGCCGTCCTACCCTATTTGTGTTAATCCTCCGAAAAAAGAGGAATGTGTCATTCCTGTGCGCCGGCTTTACGGCTGAGGGAGAAGGATTAGGCTATTTTTGGCTCTCTCTACAACCGTGCTATCGAAAATGTGTCGGCGCGCATTTGAACGCCTCTCCACTTCCACGGGCACATTGCAGTTCGTCACACACCGCTTAAGAGCTCATCCGTGTTGGGTCTGCGTGTTGCCTTGAGCATCGCGCCCTGGTTGTGAGTCCTTACACCTGGGCAGTGCAGCACTATGAGGAAAATGCCTCAACGCTTCCAACATACTGTATGTCGAATGTCGTTCACTTTCGTTAACTGGTGCAGAGGATAAAATAGGATAAAAAAGGTTTTGCTTTTCACGTCAGTGCTGCCATTGTGGTGCGCTGGACGATTGGGAATAGTGGGGTGGTCTTTTAAGTTGGGGATTTGCTACATTTTGAATCACATAACGAACTGAGGGGGGCTCGGTGGGGGGTAGCAAGCTCACAGCAAGAAGGTCCCGGGTTCAATCCCAGGGCGGGGCGGCCTGGGTCCTTTCTGTGTGGAGTCTGAGTGGGTTTACTCCGCGTACTCCGGTTTCCTCCCACAGTCCAAAGACATGCCTTAATTGGTGTCTCTAAAGTAGCCCTTTGTGTGTGTGTGTGTGTGCGTGCGTGTGCGTGTGTGCACCGGGGCACCGGTGATGGGTGGGCACCGGCTGGCCCGAGACCCTGTGTGGATTAAGCGGAAGATAATCGATGGATGGATGGATTGAATGAATAACGAACTGAACATGACAAGCATTGATTGCTGTAGATCCATTATGCCCCCTTAGGCACTGGCAGTGATTCATGGAAACCTCTCTCAGGTGTAGTTTTGGAACGTGACTGTACCTGTGCCTGATCGTGTTTAAGCAATGAGAAATCGGTTACAAAATAATGACCATGCCAAACTGACCCAAGATGCAGCCGGATCCAATTCGATTACATTGACGACAAATAACACGGTTGAGCAGTCACTGACATTAGGACGTGGTTCCCTTGGAAACTTGGAGGGTCACGTTCGGGGGCACCCGTGAGCGCGTACCCTGAGGGTCGCCGTTTTAGGGAGGTGAGGTACTGCTTTTCTTTCAGACGTCGCTCCTGTTGTGGTTCGACAAACACCAGGCCTTCAGAAATTCTTTTGTTCTTTTCGAATATGCTTTTGCAGCTCCTCGCCCTTTCGGAAATGAACGAGCCATTCTACTGCCACCGTTCGTCTGATGAGAATCCAGGAATGTACACTTGTTGCTCATGAATAGCTTAATAATTAGACGGGCCGTCCACAAACAATTGTTTGTATAGTATAGGTCACGTGGAAGGATCGTTCCCGAGACGAACAGAATGAGTTGCAAACACGCGTCCAGTCTCGTCTGATTCACTGGAACACCCGAGCTTTGGATACAAAGACATTAGTACTGGTATGAAGTTTGTCCTCCTTTGGGTGCGACAACAGTTTTCACTTTTTTGAGATGGTATTCCACCACATTCTGATGCTGTCGTTGGTAACGTATGGAAGTCTTTCAGCGTTTCTTTGGAGTGCTCTTTGCTGGTCAATTAACGCATTAAGTAAGTGATCGACTCAGAGCATCCCGTGGAGGATTTGATCGTGAAGATTAAGATCGATCGATAGAAACAAAAGCTGGAGCGGGTTTGCTCTCGTTCGTTAGAGCTCGTTCAAGGCGTAGAGTGACTTTACTGCACACTCAGCGTAGTGATCACTGACCGTTCAACGGCGTCTCGTTTACTAATTCAACGTCTACGTGTTCATAAAATATCTCGTGCTTTTAGAAACCCACTTAAGGACGCTGCTCGGGCTTCATCATTGATTTGCAGTGTGCCGTCTCCCTCTAGTGGCTTGTTTAGGAATTGACCTTCAATGTGGTGCGTTGGGGTTTTTTTTTGTTTATTTGTTATTTACCCACTAACCTGAAAAAACGGCTACAAGTAAAACAGTGATATATAATAAACGTTTACAAACGGAATAAAATGGCACGCGTCAGAAAAAGATTCAGCTGTTCCCGCCCGGTTTCGAACCGAGGACCTTTCGCGTGTTAGGCGAACGTGATAACCACTACACTACGGGAACTGAG
>JAUZST010006443.1:0-14862 GCA_034779995.1 Parotocinclus haroldoi
ACACACACACACACACACACACACACACACACACACACACACACACACACACACACACACACACACACACACCACCCTTAAGTACAGACTAAACCAGATTTTGACGAAGTTATATCATCCAAGTGGAGTTGCAGTGTGTCCCATCACGTCCAGCATCATGGCTGCCTACATTAACAGAGCCTGATTTATCCGTGAATAAGGAAAGAAATCTCAACGCGTGGTGCTGAGAATATTGTTGGCCACACCGAGCAAGCTCTCATAAAAGTTTTTGTACTGCCTTTTTTTCTGTGACACTGGATCTTTGGGACTCACTGCTTATTTTTGTATGTACTCATTACCTAAATCAGTTGCATAAAGCATCTTCTAAAAGAGCTCAAATTATATACAGCTTGAATTCAAATCACAGGGCGTATAAATTCTGTCCGAGGCAACTGGAAATCCCCTTCACCGAGTCTGTATCCTCTAGCCTCTACTAATAGAGTAAAACCTGCAGTCCTGCATGGCATTACAACTCCTGTACTACAACAGCTACTGGATCTGACAGGGTATTATATGGATTATGCAGGTTCATGACGTTAATAATAAGGATAACCACCGTATCGGCCCGCAGACGTTATGCAATGAATACCTGTATACCTGTTGACAAAAATTAGGGGATATTTTAAAATGAAATATCCCATAATAATCTATCCCCTACACTATCCCAACTTATGAAATACAACCACACCGTTAACGTGCTACTGAACATGTAAAGCTGTCAAAACAGTTCAGAGTTTCAATAAGGATGCGTTTTAAATGCAGAAAGCTCATCGCATGATGACTAGGAGCTTATCACAGGAAGTCAGATGGCGTTTCCAAAAATCCCCAGCTCCACACTAACAGTCATGACAGTTTTATCTGGCCTCGGACAAAATTTCAGCGTGGGGTAAAAAGGTGAAAACAAAGTGCACGAGCGCTGTCAAATCTATCCGTGTGCATGTGCACCGGGTTTTAGATAAGGTTCAGTCTAAACTGTGTCCAATTCTGGCTCTATATAAACTCTCACTCCGTTATAAAACGTTCGCGCTAGACTGTGCAGACAGCTGAGAAATGAGAACAGCTGTAGCTTTCAACCAGAACAAAATAAAGGCAAAAAAAAACCAACCCCAAAACGATTCCCGTGGGAAAGGCAGGAAGTGGGTGAGCTTTACAGCATTCCCACAGAGAAGGTGATGAAATCTTTAGCATTATAAGCACCATTTGGCAAATCAGAAGCTGTGCAACAGGCTTGGACAGTAATGCCAAAGCAAGGATGACAATTATAACGATTTTTAACGTTTTAAAAGGGAAACCAAGTTATCTGCTTTGTATTTTGTTTTATGTGGGGGAGGGATGAGTACGGGAGGGTCACAACATGACACTGACAGGATGTGTACAGTTTTTTTGCCACATAAACATAAGAGGCTGTGGCATTGTGGCAGGATGAGGACAGTATCGCGTGATACAGGGCCGGGATGGATAAAGGAACGAGAAAGATATGGTGTGACACGAGGACAGAGAGGACGGTACTGTATTACACTGGAACAGGATGGGGACAGGATGGTGTGATGGGGATAGTACCGTATGACATGGGGACAGGGTGGTGTGATGAGTATAGTACTGTATGACATGGGGACAGGGTGGTGTGATGGGGATAGTACTGTATGACATGGGGACAGGACGGTGTGATGGGGATAGTACTGTATGACATGGGGACAGAACGGTGTGATGGGGATAGTACTGTATGACATGGGGACAGAATGGTGTGATGGGGATAGTACTGTATGACATGGGGACAGAATGGTGTGATGGGGATAGTACTGTATGACATGGGGATTAGGATTGCATCATGGGATGGGGATGGTGTAGTGTGTAGAGTATGAGATAGAATGGGTTCAATGGAAACTGTTCATATCACGTACACTGAATCATCTGAAGTCATGAATCTTCCACATCACTTACCTAATGGAGCTGCAGACGAGAACAGTTCTGAGGTCAGGATTCTACCTTCTTCATAAAGTGCCATTTTCTGCACAAAGTGCTGCCTGACCGGATTCACAATAACGCACTCATCTGCATGGACAGAGAGAATCCAAACATAAACAGAGTTTAAAAACAGCTCACCTTGTTTTGTGTTATTACAAGACACAATATTTCTGTAACGTCTCACACACACACACACACACACACCCCGATATATAAATGGATCACATTTAGCTTTGATTACAGCACACAAATAGCAGCTATTTTAAAATGCCTTCTTTAAGTGATCTAGGATTAACTTCCAAGTGGTTAACCGAGTCAGCTCACAGGTTATGTGAATAAGTCAGTCCAGAAAGGATCTTTCCAAAGCAGAACTGTAGGCCTTTAGGAAACACTGCGGTTTGATGGTGCACCATATTTCTCCTGACAAAGCTAGCCTACATTACTATAGGTTAGGGTACTACTGATTTACAGCATTAAATGTGGAATTTCTTGTGTAATCCAAACAACTGCGAACAAAGGCGATCGAACAGGTCTTACACACACAGAGACAGACACACACGCACGCATACGCACGCACACGCACGCACAGACACGCACAGACACGCACATACAGACACAGATGCACACACAGACACAGAGATACACACAGATACAGAGATATACACACACACAGACACACACACAGACACACACACACAGACACACACAGATTTCTGTCTTTGAAAACCATTCCATTTAAAGTGAACTACGCCAGTATGTTACTCTCAAAGACTACACACCGGATAAACATGTCAGCAATGCTCTTTGGTAATTTAGTTGTCCAGTCAGTTTGTTACATTTGTCAGTAAAACGCTGGCTTCAGTGAGAGATTATAGCTGCACCGTAATGGTTTGTATGAAGAGACAAACAAAACCTCTCTCGTTAAGGAGATGAGTCGTCGTCAAGAAGACCGAATGACCTCTGCCCTGGAGCTCCAATATCAACACTGGCTTTAACACTGGCTCTTCAGTTGCAGATTGTGCGTTTGTTTTGTATCCATCACAACGCTTGTGATTCTTTGGCTAAATCTACCTCAGCTGTTTCTCATTCCTCATTCTTAAAAAGCCTTTCATCCATTGTAAGTCTTAAGAGCAGTCATTAAGGCTGTCAGTTAAAGATGCATCCCAATCAAGATTTTCTAATTAGCAGAACAGCGATGACGTTTCACACTTAAATCCCAGGTTCTAGGTCTGGTTTGACTCCAGCTCTCCCACCCTGACCAGGATTGGGCAGATAAAAAAAAAATCATAAGAAGGTAGAGGTTGGAAAGTTGAATAAAAAATATAAAAAAAAAAAAAAAAACACATTACTCGTACTGTACACTAACTTTATTACACTTAAATGTAACAGATAATCTCTTGTTCACAGTGAGTCAAAAGTCACATGACAACCTTTTTTAAAGGGAAAAAGACATATCTGAATACCCCAGCAATGGGGTATTGGGTGAGGGGGCCTATATTTTAATCTATGCTCGGAACATGGCCGCCATCTTGAAAGCCGCCATACTGGATCAAGGATAAGATTTTTCATGTAGCATATCAAAAAAGACCAGAATTGTCTCAGAAATGTATTGATGCAATAAGATCGCCAAGATCTCTCGTGGTTGAAAAGTTATCAACACAGAAAGCTCAAAACTGTGCTCTTCGTCACAGTTAACTGAAGACGAAACTGATGAATCTGATGTTCGGGGAACGCCGCTGCCGTATTTCATTTGCCCCTACGGGATGAATAAAGTTATCTGAATCTGTATCACAGTAACAGACTTCAACAACCGACACCCAGAAAGATCACCAGTTTCACACAGCACTGTTACCCCTCATAACCAAATTCAGAGAAACCGGGACTGTGGACGACAGGAAACGTAGTGACCGTCTGAAGAACCGCTACCGACCAAGAAACCTCAACAATGGTTTTAACAGCTTTTGGGAAAAGTCCACAATGCAACACGAGACACGTCCTGTATCTTTTAACTGCCCCTGTATTTTATCTGTGACTTGTTAATGAATTTGAATATTAAATCGATTTTTAACAGTTACAAAAATAAAAGGTGCATGGATTACTAATTTTTTTAAAATGAATGTTATTTCTTACATCAAAAGAGGGTGCCTCAGCCCTTAAAATGGCAAAGTTCAAACGATGAGTGGTAGTAGAGCTGTGCCTCGCATAAAGTCCTCAATATATTGTGACTGTTGTCCAGAAACCCACAACATATTCTTATTATATTACATTGTCAGAACATGGTAGAAATATACATATTTATAAGAGACATATTATACAGTATAGCACAGTATATATACTGCTATATCATTCATTATAATTGTATGTATCAGGAGGCATCTATAGCATCCTCTCAATATGTGGGTAAAGAAGATAAATATTCTTAATAATTAAGATAATAACCGTTTTGGACCAAGGACGTCCTGAGAGATCTGAACAAACACGGGATGCATACCGGTATTATTATTATTATAAGTCTTATTGTCACAATTATGATCATGTATTTATTTCATTCAATCAATCAATCAATCCAAATTGATTTCTATAGCGCTTTTTACAATTAAGCATATTTAATCAAAGCAGATTTACAATCTTATATTATCCTAAAAGGCCAATCCCAAGTTGAGCAAGCCTAAGGCGGCAGTGGCAAGGGACCCATCCTCCATGGGTGGCCTAGATGTAATTAGCTAAATATATATTAAAGTAATAGTAAAATTAAGTAATACAATTTAAATCAATAATATATTTAAGTTGGTAACAAACTAAGTAAAATAAAAATACAATAAATCTTTAAACATTTTTTTTAGATTTTAAAATCAGTCCTCAGTGGGAGGTCCTTCATTGCTCACAGAACCCTGACTGGTTATCGGTAGAATGGATTAAAAGTTAGTTCAAAGTTTGAGAGGGTTCTCAATCTCCAAATGAAATTACATAAAAGTATGAATTTTTGTGTGAATGTTGTCAGTTTTTTTCCAGCCATCCAACCATCCATCCGTCCGTCCGTCCGTCCATCCATCTATCCTTTACCTTCCGCTTAATCCACACGGGGTCCACCAGTCCATCGTAGGGCACACAAACACACACACAGTCACACGCTAAGGGCCACATTTTACCCAAATGAGGATGGATGTCCCCTTCTGAGTCTGGTTCCTCTCAAGGTTTTTTCCTCTTAATCTCAGGGAGTTTTTCCTTTCCACTGTTGCCATTTAGCTTGCTCATTAGGGACAATAGAATCCAGTTTGTGTATCAATTTAAAGCTGCTTTGTGACAATGTCTATTGTAAAAAGTACTTGAGTTGAATTGAAATTTTCCACACAGAAAGGACCCAGGCCACTCCACCCTGGGATTGAACCGGGAAGTCATTTTTTAAAATGATTATTTACTACTTTAAAGCCATTTCCATAATGCTTAGCTGAAATCATGTACCTGAACTGTTGCTGGATGGCACTGGCGTAACTATCGAGAAGCCACTGGACTGGGTGGTGTTCACATCGTTGTCTCCATCAGGTCTCGGCTGGGATTTACTTCTCTGAGCTGCACACGTGGCCGCCGAATACTGAGAGAAGCCCTGACTCTCGTCTGATTCGCAGGGTGTCCGAAAAGAGGAGCATCGGCTGACCCACGAGCTCTCGTTCCTGTCGGAATGGGGGGACTCGGAGCGTATCACGGTGGACGGGGGCCGTGGGAAACTGTGAATGTCCGGGCAGCAGTAAGTGTCCTCCTGGGGACCGAGCTTTGACAACCGATGAGTGACAGAGTCCAGAGAGCAGTCATGGGAGCGCAGAGGCTCGGGGCTGGACCGATGAGGAGGAACAGGAGACAGTACTGACCTGCCCAACGTCTTCCAACGTTCATGCACAACCTGAAGAGTTCTGAAGACCTGGATGCAAGGGCGAAAGGGCAAAGCGATCAGTGCATCTGTACACGGGTGATCGTTAACAAAAAGCCAAGTTACAGGTATGAGTCACTTCCTAGACCAGTGGCCGCTTGGCAGTGTGGTCAACATTTTAGTAACGTAATCGCTGAGCCGCCACAGCCTTTAAAGTAACAGTAGCACTATATACTGTACACATTACGTATATTCATTTTGAAATATCCCCTAATTTTTGTCAGCAGCATTATAGTTTGTCTAAAAGAATTAAGCAAAGTAAGTGCTACTTCAGAATTATGTGTACATAGAAACATAGCCTTAAATGTAGACAAGAAGAAAGAACTGATATAAACACTCACTGGGCACGTCCTTATAAACAGCCTTATATTTACTCTTTCATGCTTGTTTATTTGTTTGTGGCCATCATAGTGACACACACAAGGTTATATCCATACACAAGTTTATCTCAAGACTAGTCACACACACACACACACATGCAGGACATGCAGACTGGGATTGAACCCAGAACCTTCTTGCTGTGAGGCAGCGGTGCTACCCACCGAGCCACCGTACCCTGCCCACACTTTCATGCAATTATCTAATCAGCCAATCAAGTAGCAGCGGTGCAATTTATAATCACATACAGATAAGCGACAAAAGTATATTTTAGAAATGTCAGTATTGTTCGGCGCCACCTCAGCCATCGGAGGTCTTCTCTTCCTCCTGCGGTCCAAGCAGCGGCACGCCAGACGAGCCACTTCTGTCGCGTCGTAAGGGTTCGACATGGCTTCCTTCACCAGTCGAGGATCCAGATGTTTTTTCGAGATGATCTCCGCAGCCGACGAATAGAAGTGCTCCCGAGAATCCTTCCCTTTGCTGAGACTTTTCCCATCATCCTCCACTTCTGACACCAGGTCTTTCTGCACAGAAGAAATTTGCACTGGTTGGTTTTTCCTCCACGAAAAGTGCAAGTGCTGCCAGGTGTCAAACGGGGTCTGAAAGCGTCTCACCAGGTAAACCGTCTTTGATTTGCTGTCGGTTTCTAAAGCTCTTCGGCCTGTCAGTACCTCCAGCAGCACCTGCAGGTCAGAGATCACGATCAGTCCTCATTATTAGCAATAAAATTAGGACAATTTAATTATAAAATTGAAACAACAACAGTCCAGGTTTACTTAAAAGTAGTGCAATTGTGTTTTATGTTTGCTTCATGCTGTTTTTGTTTTTGATGTCAAAGTGCAGTAGCATTTTGCGAACACTAGAGGGCATGCTCCTAGATGCACGTCTGCCATTTTCGGTATATGATAGGACTCAAATTATTTAAAATTTGTGAAACTGTTAGAGTAGCATTATTTAAAAATCCTTTAATGGAGTTTTCAATTTTTTTTACAAAAAAAGGAAACACTGGTATTACTTGGTATTTTTCAAAAATAAAGGAATGTTTTCACTTAGTTATTTAAGATATGCTAAAACAAAACAACAGAACATTTTGTTTACAATTTTAAATAGTGGTCGACTGGTTGGTTTTTTTTTTTAATCCTCAATGTCAAAATATATAGAGCAGTGTGACGTTGATTTTGTTTGCAACTCATAACAAAACATGAGACATATTTCTTTAAGCTATACATGCAAAGTCCCTGTTTGCACACTGGATGTTTTATAAATAAAGCATAAAGTTTTTGTTCACTTTTGTTACCGGACAACAGCATCATCTTGTTTTTGATGGGAAAAAAAATTAAGGTTTCAATATTTGCAGAAAAGAATTCATGTTAGATGTCAGAGTGGTGCACATGGTAGGTTTTAAATCCCAGTTCTACTTAAAAGCAGCGAGTTGTAATAATGGAAACAAAGTTTTCATCTTCTCATAAATGGTCCCACCCTCACTGAATGCCACAACGGCGTCTCATACCACTCCGAAGCTGTAGACGTCAATCTCCATCCCCAGAAGCCCATCCTTTAGGTACTCATCAGGCAGGTAAGCCAGGGTGCCCCGGACCGTCGACGTTAGAGCCACAGTGCTGGTCTTACCCGGACTTCTGCTAGAGTTACGGCAAAGTCGAGCCAAACCAAAGTCGCCCAGCTTCGGCTCTAAATGTTTCCCAAGGAGAATGTTGGAACTGCAGGACAAAAAGTTAAGCGGGTTAGAGTACTACACAACAGCAATTGATTCATTCAAGAGTAGCTTAAAATGATAAAGTGATTCTTTTATACTCTCTTTGTAATGGATACACATTCCTTATCTATTTCTCTTGTTCCAGGGGCTTTAGTTTTTACATACACAGCTCTATTAAAAATGATCTGTCTCTGTGTCTCTGCTTTACTATTTGTAGGTCCTGTATGTGACTGAGTGAAATAGGTTTGTCTTATTGTATAAATTACTGATCTATTCAATGTCCTTCTGTATCGGACTTCCCAAGATCCAACCCGGATGCAAGGAACACAAGTGTGTGTCAATGGGCTCGGACCGACACGACTGATCGACACCAAAGGTTTACAAACACTCTAAACGGTCTTGTCTAAATAAATGAATGGTAATGGTAATAAACGGATTCAGACCCACCTTTTAACGTCTCCATGGATCAGTGCAGGAGAGCACAAATGGAGGTACTGAATAGCATTAGCTGAGCCCAGCAGCACATTAACACGCTGTGACCAGGAGAGGGCAGAACCGTTCTGAAAGACACACGCAAGCGCAGAAACGTGAACTTTATAATTAGTTCTAATTCAAGCAGAAGTAGGGCAGACAGTGGTGCTACGGTCCGACCTTCCTAAGCCAGTGCACAGCTGGTGCAAGAAAAACACGCTGGAATTAATGAAACATGCCCCGATCTAGAATAAGGAAGACAAGACGTGAACCTGTGAGCTGACCGGGTCCCCAACTGATTAGATAAGACGAACTGGAGGAGTGGGTTCTAAAACTGCAGGACATACATGTGACATTTCCATCATTTATCAGAGTGACTTACCCAGAGTGACTTACAATTTATACAAGCTTACAATCCAAGCGATTCTGGGTTATTCTGGCTATTCTGCTCAAGGTCTCAACAGTGGCAGACTGGCAGAGATGGCATGATTTGGATTTGGACTTGTTGCTGATAAAGGACTTAATGGTCCAGAGCACATAGTGTCCATTAAAAAAAAATTTTTTTAATCTGAAACACAGATACATCTGATACATCACTGCTATTTATTTACAGTCCAAGCGTTGCAATCGTTGCTGTTATGGATTGTGCCGTTTAAACTGGTGATTTTCTACATTTTTTTTAAACATTTTTTAAAAATTCAATTCAATGAAGATCCAAAATCTTGGAAAGCTGATTTCATTCATTCGTTATCTCTCGCTTAATCCACACGGGGTCACAGGACAGCCAGTGTCCACCTGGCAACACTGTACAGGACGCCAATCCATCGTAGTTCACACACACACATTCACACGCTAAGGGCTACTTTAGAGACACCAATTAAACTAACATGTCTTTGGAATTGTATGTGCAAGGAAACTGGAGTACCCAAAGTAAACCCACGCAGACACAGGGAGGGCATGCAGACTCCACACAGAAACGACCAAGGCCTTGAACCTTGACCCCAGATTGAACCTGGGACCTTCTTGCTGTGAAGCAGCGGTGCTACCCACCGAGCCACCGTGCTGCCCTGGAAGTTGATTTGAATAAAGTTGTTATCACAGTTATTGGACAAAGAAAGTTTAGAGGAAAATCATCATCCAAGCGCCCACAGGACACGTTTTGGTTTTCTTTCCTCAGATTGGGCCAGGAATTTCTGTTATAATGACTTAGATGAAGACTAGCTTTTATGAGTCACCAATGCAGATATCTAGGTCATACTGCCAGGTGTCTTACAGTATAATCAGAACACAAACAGCGTCGTACCTTACAGTGCAGTCGATCCTCCAGAGAGCCACAGGGCATGTAACTGTATATGAGGCAGTATGACCCTCCTCCCACACTGTACCCAGCCAGGTCCATGATGTTTGGATGTCTGTATCTGTTTATCCAAGAAGAAAATAGATCTTTGTCATTTCTGTCTGGTGCACCACCAAATCGTGATTAAAGTGCGGCTGAAAGTGTGAAGCGAGGAAAGTTTAGTGTGAAAGCCCCAATACCCCCACTGAAAGTCAGATAAAAGTCAACTAACCACAACAATAACAATAGATGTGTTTTTTTTCTTCTGGGTCCCCCCCCCACCACATGACCTGAACAGAGGTCGACAAAAAGTGGGGGAAGTCCCTCCGTGTGCCTCGTTAACGTAGAGACAAGCCGTCGTTCAAACAGTTGGCAATTCCATCTAAGAAAGCGAAAGGTACGAAAAGTAGGAAATGAAGCAGCAGGTGAAGAAAGCAGCCAAAGCGCGCATGAAAAAAGAAGGGTTCTTACTGCGAGAGTCTTTCCACTTCAGTCTTAAAACTTTCCTTCACCACAGTCCAACCCATATGAGAATCCTGTTTAAGACATTAAGAGCTCATAATAATACATGGCAAATGCTGCATAAAGACACACTCTTCACTATCTGGTATAAGCAGTTTCATATTTATTCACTCACGCCACCACTTTCTCGATCGACCACTCAGCTGCTCCTCCACTCAATCAACCAATCACAAAGACACTCATCCAGCTGCTGACTCAGTCGACAGCTTTTTGGGGCTACGACCTGGACAGGGGCTGGTTCAGGTGCTAACCCACCCAGAGGCTCATTAGGCCGCTGATCCAGTTAAGGGTTTGTTCGGGTACCAACCCAGCCAGGCGCTAGTTTGGGAGCTGACCCAGTCACTGACTCAGTTCATCACTCACTCAGATACGCACATGGCCGCTGACCCGGTCAAGAGCTTTTTTTAGGCATCGACCAAGTCAGGGGCTGGTTGGGCCACTGATCCAGTTGGGCTCGTTGAGATGCTGACCCAGTGAAGGACTCATCCAGCAGCTAACCCAGTTAATCACTCACTCAACCACCCACCCAGTCACGTCTCATCAGGAAAAGACCTAGTCAATGACTAGTTCAGGCACAGACCAGGGGCTTGTTAGGGTAACAACCTGTTCAGTGGCTCACTCTGGCAAAGGCCTAGTCACAGGCTCATCTGCTCAATGACCCAATCAAGGGCTAGCCTAGCTGATGTCCCAGTCAATCACTTTCTCAGACACTCACCTGGTTGCCCATCCAATCAAGGGCTTGTTCAGACACTGGCCCAGTCAAAACCTCACACAAAGGCTGAGCCAGTCAATCACTCTCTCAGGCACTTAATCGGCCGCTGGCCCAGTTAGGGGCACATCTGGGTGCTGACCCAGTCAGGGAGTTGAACAGTCACTCAGCCAGTCAGGAACTCATTTAGTCAATCACTCACTGAACCACTTTCACTTTTCTCATTCAGTTGCCTTGGTGATTTTGGTTGCCTGCCACCTTCATCTTCTCACCAAGCCGCCTGGCGCCCCCACTAGCTCATCCATCCATTAGACCCCACCCCCCACCCCTAACTCACTCAATCACTTTTTCAGACACTCAAGTATTCACTCAATTATCCACTTACCCACACATTCAATCAGCCACCTAGTCACCCTTCCATGGAGGACCCTGACCAACACCCTTCAATCCCCTCAATGATCACTCAAACATTCACTCATTCACTTATCCCCCCCACTCACTCAATCATACTTGAACTCACTCAGTCATTTTTCCACTTGCCTCTTTGAGCCTCTTGACAGCAAAGTCAGTGTTTCTCAGGGAGGCGCGAAACACGTGGCCGAAGCCCCCTTCTCCAATTTGCCTTGCTGCAGAGAAATGATCTGTACCTCGCTGCACTTCCTCAAATGGCCAGCACATGACACCGGTGCACAGATTCAGCTGAGATGTACGGCATTCACAAGACGCCTGGGGAAAAAAAACATACAATACATACAATCTATTTATATAACATCTAAAACATAGAAATGCAATATATTTACACTCAAATTAAAAATCACAACATGAGCAGCCTGGTTTCCACAATGATGACATTTTTGTCTTTCACTTGCCTAACATAAGCAATCGTTTATCATAATTAGAGATGCACCGAGATGTCCGGAAAAATAGCACCCTTTCAAAGTGAAAAAGACCCATGTTTTTGCCCGAAAACAGATTGTATGATGCTGGGCCGGACAAAAACAGATTGCAAGCGGAGGAACAAACGAACTCTGAAACCACGTGACTCCGGACAATTCAAACAAAGGCAATTTGAGAAGGAAGAAATTACAGTTTTTTTTGCCAGCTCGGCACCTGAAAGGCTATAATCGCTGGCATACTATGGTGTATCGGCTCTTTCGGTTTTAATATCATGTGTTGTAGTCCTACTTGTGCCCAAAAAGCTTAGGACTGCTCCTGGGGATAAATGTTCAAATAGGTCATTAAAAAGAGTTGGATGAGTAGTAAGTTTGTGTTGTCTTAATGAAGGGAAATCTATCAATAGGTGCCTGATTGACAGCATGGTTTTGCATATCCGACAGACTGGGGGATCCCCTCCTTTAAGAAAGTACTTGCGGGTCACTTTTGTGTGTCCGTTGTGGTACCTTGTTCTTGCCGTTTGACGTACCTGATTTGGAAACCTGTATTCCGTTGTTTGGATAATTGGTTTAATTCTCGTGGAGTTTGTTATTTGTCTCACTGTTCCATTCTTTCTGCTACTTGCTCACAGTAACAGTTCACAGCTGCTTTGATAGGCCTTGATGTTCATTTGATCTAGCTACATGCACATTTTTGGGACAAGTAAGACACTGAGATGGGAAGAATCAAAAGCTTATGAATTTCTCAGAAAGTAATAAAAAAATCGGCGTTGAAAATGACAATTGAAAACGTCAGCCATCCGAAATCCTTTCACCATCTCCCGAGACGCTTATGGACAACGCATTAATTCCTCGACTTTCTTATCGGCGTAACAAGAGGGTGCAAAGCAGGAACAATCCCAGCCAGGGCGCCAATCCGCGTGCATAATCAAGTTATTGCAAGTCATACAACAACTGCGAACGAAAGCGCAACTTCAAAAGCCACACAAACTATTAATCACTGCCACAAACGCCATGTGCGGTCTGATGTCTTTCATATATCCATTACGCGGTACCTCTTCTTTTTTGGTGGCGTCTGAAGGTGCTGCCGGTGGACATGGACACGAAGAATCCAAATCAGGAGGTGGAGGCCCAGGTTTGGGGAGCAGCTTGCTTGCTGGTGACACAAACAGGAAGCAGAACAGTCAATGGACCAAATCATTTTTTAGTCAAACCGGTCTTACTTAAAAATCTGTAATTAAATTCCATTGCAATCAAAAACAGCGAGGCTACAATGATGCTTGAACGTTTGCCAATTTTGTATAAATTCTGCTTATACCAACTTCTAACTACGAACTTCTAAATGACCTGAAAATCTAAATTTTTGAACAAGTTCTGAAAAGGAACCCAATAGAACTTGGACTTATCATAATTATTATAGCAAAAGTATGTGAACCATTGCTCTTGAGGTTCAGTTCGCAAACAGATGTCCTGACCTTTTCCTTCAGAATTTGCTAGCATAATTCAGAATTCAGTGTTCCATCGTTGAGTGCATTTACAGGAACGCAATAATGTGATGATAGTCTGATTTCTGTGGTCATCTGATAATTCAAGCGGTCGTGTATAGAGCATACTCCGATCTAGAAACAGGATTAAGAAATCCAAAAGAGAGAGCTGGATTTTACCACAGTAATCGGAGTGCTCTTTACATGTGTACCACTTACCCCGATTGTAATCGGTGTTCTCAGACTGCGCACGTGCGCGAGCTTTCCGTACGGTTCACATAATTCTAAAGACTTATTTGACATAATTTTCCACTGAACAACAAGGTATAATATTTGTGTCTCACTTTTTCACATGGTTAAAGCTTTAAATCTTGTGACACTGATTACTTGTGGTTAATGTAGTTACTGCTCACACAGAAGCTGTCGATCATTACCCAAGTCGCTACCTGGGCTGATGAAGGTCTGGTCTGAGTCTTTGCGTGGGGTAAACAGTGATGTGCGAGATCTGCAGTGGATAAAGCTGGACTCTGGCAGCAAGGTTGGGGTGGGTGAGACGAAGCTTGCCTGTGGAATACGCCTACCTAAGTGCACAGGGAACATGGTGTGTGAGGAAAATGCTGGAAATTAAATGTCAGAGCCACACGTTACATAATCAAGCACTTTTTTTTACAAGCGTCATCTTACTAAAAAACACTTTAGTGATTACTATGACACCTTGGGTGATTAATGTAAGATTAACGGTAGCTAGAATGTATTAATAAATTTAAAAAAAATACTCAAATAAAATACTGCTTACTACAACAGAAGCTAAAATGAATTAATGAGCTAAATGCTCGTTACTACAACAGTAACAGAAGCTAAAATGAATTAATGAGCTAAATGCTCATGAAAGGCTGATGTGGCTGATGATAACCAATATTATAACAAACAAAAATAGAGATAATAAAAAAATAAAAAAAACTTTCCTAAATATTGATTATAATAACAATAACAGATGCTGCAACAAATCAGTAAATGAACTAAATGCTTATTATTAACAGTAACAGACATTTTAAAAAATGAATTAATAAATAAATTAATTAAATGCTTATTTTAACAGTAACAGATATTTAAATAATGAATGAAATGCTTATTATTAACAGTAACAGACATTTAAATAATGGATGAATAAATGCTTTAAAAACTGATTATTATAACAGTACTGCAATAAATAAATGAACTAAAAACTAACAGCAGTAGACATGGCAACAAATTGTGATAAAAGGTGTCTGTCTTTTTTTCTGTCAAGATGAAATGCATTAATGAGAAATAAAACGTACTTTGATTTAGCAAAAGGCTGCAATGAAACAGAGTGAAAATTTAAAAAGGTCTGAATAAAAAAAAAAAAAAACATATATACACGCACACACGCACATATACACATATA
>JAUZST010006444.1:0-40236 GCA_034779995.1 Parotocinclus haroldoi
TGTTCTCTTGCTGCCTTTCTCTCTTTCTCTCTCTCGGCACACACACTGCTGTGATGAAAAACACTGCCAAATTGCACCAAATTGATCGCTTATGCTGCTGTTTGCAATGAGGGCTACCTCCTTCTGCCACCATTTGCAGACTTTTTCTTTTTAGTTCCTCTTGTGGTTCCTTCTTGTCGACCAGGCTGAACCCTCTCCAACCCCTGCTTCAGACTCAACAGGAACTGACCACGACCGCTAGCCATTATAGAAACCTTTTAAATGTTTGCTGCAATGCTGCAAGTGGCATAACCAACAACAAGTTCGCACGTGCCATTCGCTACCTTATCCTACATTACACCTTATGCACTAGTTAGTGCACTAATGAGGTTGTTAGTGAAATGAGCGCCCCAGTAAAACGTAGGTGTGCCATACTAAAAGCACGACGGCGTTTCAGTGAGAAAGTCGTAATCTTTCGGTTTCCCTCTGATCCAACCGCATCACACCTCGTTTCGTGTTACAAAGGTGTCTAAAATGAAAAGCTCGTTTAATCGATTCTGTAGTCTGTGTGATATAGCTGTACACACCAAAACGGCGCCGTTAATGTCATTAACCTATTTGAATGCATTAACTGTGTTTGTGTAATAGGGACCGACCTTGTGGTAAGAAAATATGGTATAATCAACGACCACACACATTGAATCGCCCGTGTGTATTTCAGAAAACAGATTCTGTTAAGTCGTTGCCTCCCATGAACTGAAATGATCCTTTACGATAGCAATTACACCTTCATCCAGTTCATGCACTGCTTCTATGGGTGTCCACATAGTTTTGACGCTGTAGCCTTTCAAGCGTTGTCAGTATCCGCGCCGCTTTCTTTTTTGTTCTGTTGCCTACATTTCCCAGAGTTCCTTGGTGGCGGACACCAGCGCAACGTTAGCTAACCGAAACGACAACCGCCTTGGTTGCTAGTTTCTGGCTTTAATTTAATTGTTTGGTTCGAACAAAATTATTTAATTTCGCTTCTGAGTCGAAATGACATGTCCAGTCAGTCAATCTGGTGAGCCTTCACTAATTGGCGTTTTTGTAGTGTAGTTTACATCAGGCTAACGCTAAACGATTAAATAAGCACTGTGTAATTATTTATTGTTGCTATGTATTATGTTATATGCACGTGTGGTGTGTATTGTGTGCACAAAATGTAGAAGTAGTGTAAATGTAGTTTCCTTATAGACCTATTTACAATCAAGGTCACTGGTTAAATCGTAAATTGTTGTCCGTATGACGTGGAGTGCACTATGAAGTATTTGTCTTTATAGTAATATAATCCACTGTCATAATCCTGACCTCCTACAACCCCCCCACCCCCGCCCCACAAGTGTAGCTTTTTAATTCACAGTAATATGTAATCTCTCCATTTATTTTTCAGTCTGATTTTCAAAGAGGTCAACCTATTCAGACTATTGGTCAGACTGGTCAGACTATTACCGGAGATCACAGACTGCAAACATAAGCATGCCCTGGTCCCATCCTTGTGACCCAACCAGTGTGATGTGCTTATGTCCCTCCAAAGCGCCAGGATTTATGTCAGCCTAAAACACTTTATGTAACCCTATGGGCAAGCTGAAATATTTTGATACACATTGCACTAAATGCCTTAACCCCGACTCTGTAATGCATAAGTAGTAAGTTCTGCTGCTTTTAGGTAAACATGCCAGAGCTCAGTTAAGAGGTCATTTATGCTCTTCAAAAATCACGTAGTATGCAGATCAGCATTTATGTAGGATGCAAGGTGCTGTGTAACCGCATGACTTTTTGCATTTAGTGGTGGATCTGAATCCAGCTCTGCTTCCTTTGGACTGGCTGTTGGGGACTTGGGAGTCGGATGAGCCTGGTGAAGGTTCCTTCCCATCAATCACACCTTTCCGTTACATAGAAACGCTCCATTTCACCCACGTGGGCCAACCTGTGATCAACTTCATGTAAGCTCCACTCAAAACAACACTGAGTAACAAATGGCATGCATTATCTGGTTACAACAGTTATGTTCTAGGATATAATAAACGGCAAGTCCATAGTGGGTTCTCATAGTTGTTCAGGAGTAAAGACCTGAGGCACAAGGGACAAATTAATATGGCCATACTTGTGGGCCGAAGTGTCCCCTAAAAACAAGGGTGGGCGGTGCTTGCAGTGGTGAGTAACTACTGACAGTGGTCCCAGGAGGTACAAATGACCAACTGGCAACAGGGTGTTGGTGCCCAAGGCTTATCGTTTTGGAGACATCCTGCAAAAAAAGTTATTACCTTCCCACTTCCTGATAAACTAATCCAATCTTTAGAGTATTTTCTGGATGTTTTCTGCCATTACAGGTTCAACTCCTTCCATGCTGAAAGCAAAAAGCCACTACACAGGGAGTGTGGGTTCATTCGGCTTCAGCCGGGCACTAACAACGTGGCCTTTATAGTCGCTCAGAACTCGGGTGAGACTTTATAAGGTCTAACTTTCTTTTTGTCTAACTAGGCTGAGTAATAATTGACCTGTAGTATTTTGTATCAGGACTGGTCGAGATTGAGGAGGGAGAGCTGGTGGGGCAGAAGCTGACTTTGCAGAGCCGGGCATTGGCCAGGACTTCATTTGCTAAGGAACCATATGTTCACCAGGTATGACTGCTCTGGTGAACAGGCTAAAGCACACACTTTAATGCTGCCTTTTCCAAAGCAAGGCTTCGGTGTTGAGGGGCTATGCAACTTATTCAGAGCACTGGACTGCATTTACAATTGAGGGGCGGTGTTTGGTGTTAATAGTTGCAAGGTGTTCAGATGAAGCGGTATTTACAGGCAGGGGACATTGGGTAGTGAGAGAAAGTCGTGTGAGGTGGCATGTGGTTTTAACATGGGTGTTTGCTGTTGAAGGAAAAGGGGTATGGGGTATTTGGGACTGAGAGGCTTTGGTTATGGAAGTGGGGAATTTGACTCTGGGGGAATTTATGAACTGTTGGGGTATTAATCAGAAGGGGGATAAATGCTGTGGGGGTATTTATGGTGTGCGCATTTGACTGTTGGGGTACTAATCAGAAAGTATTTATGGTGGGGGACTCTTGGAAGTATTTGTTGGTTTGTGGATATTGGCTGTAGTGGCATTAGGGTGTTGGGGGTATTTAGGGATGAGGCATAAGATGGTTTTTTTTTGTTTTTCATAGACAGTTGGTGAATTGCCGCCATTAAAGCATCCGACCTTCAGACACGACCGACTGTGTTTGCACACACGTCCATGTGCTGTTGCAAATCTTGTTCTTTTTAAGATCATGCACTTTTATTGGATGATTTTCATATTCTGATTTTGCCAACATTATTTGTTTAGATCTCTAGGCTCATCCAGTTGAGATCGGACGGCAGACTGGAGCAGACGGTGTTCATGGCGCTGGAGAACCAACCACTGACCCAGCACTTGCACATCACCTACCACAGAGTCTCCTGACCTCACACACACACACACACGACGTGCTGCACTAATACCAGTGACGGATCCTGATTTATTTGAAATAGTAACTGGGATTAGATATGAGATGGTTAGGATGTACTTTTGTTAGACTCTATACGGTTTGTGGGAACAGGGATTAATATAAACATTAATCTTTCATGGTGCGCTTTTATAAATCCAGTTCCCTTAATAAGCCAGCCAGGTTTCACTTATAACAAACACCAGGTTTCTTTAAACTAGTTATATTTCTAGTATCTGATCAAGGCATTGTCCATACAGCCGCCTGATATAAACCGATTTTCTTTCACATATTGTGCTTTTTACTTGCTGTTAGTTTAAAGAAATTGAACAAGATTAATGTTTATTTCTGGAATCTATGTTAATGTCATGACTCATTTATTTTTTTTAATTATATCATATTATATACTATATATATACACACACACACACACTCACACCCCGTGTGAGTCAAAAGTCACAGGACAGGTTATGTATGTGGACTTTACCCAAATGTGGCCAAAACCATTGTTGAGGTTTTTTGGTCAGTAGCAGTTCTTCAGACGATCACTACGTGACTACTGACGTCCACCGTTCCAGTTTCTCTGAATTTGGCCGAGTGACGTAACAGTGCCGTGTGAAATTGGTGGATCTTTCTGGGTGTCTGTTGCTATGATACGCCAGCTGCGTTCCCCGGACATCAGAATCGTCAATTCCATCTTCAGTTACCTGTGATGAACAACAAAAAAAATTGTGTTGATAAGCTGCACAAGCTGATTGCTGCAATCGATTTCTGATCCAATTCTGATTGTCTTTGATTTGCTTCTTGACCACCTCCCCATTATGAAAACCTGCCCTTGATCCAATATGGCGACTTTCAAGATGATGGCCATGTTCCAGACATAGCCAAAAATATATGCCCCCTCACCCATTACTTACTGTGGTGTTACTGTTTTGATTTCTAAAAAAAGGGTGCCTCACTGTTTGACTCACCCTGCATATTAATAAGATTAATTTCTCTTGTTTTAATTGATGTCTAGGATGATTGGTGCTGCATATTTCATGAGCATGATCAAAAACCAACACTGAATTATGACTATAGGTGGTTATACATAACAGAATGCACTGAATATCTGTAACTGGTTTAGTTTTGGGATGGCACCAGACGCTCAGCAGGCCTGACCTGTACACCAGACTTGCAGGTACAACTCCATAACAAACCCCCAGGCCATATAAATCCAAGGGAGATCAATATTGAAAACCAGCAGGCTGTCAGCTACAGAGTCTGGAGTCATGTGACTCAGACCAGAGGTGCCCCCAGCACTAATCTGTATGTGTTTTTGTTCTTTTAAACAACGTATGCAGCCGTTGGTGCTATATTAAACAGATTGTAATCTAACGCTATCCAGTGTGAATGTGCGATTTAATAATAGTAGAACCAAAATGGTACCCAGGCCAGTTTATATAACTATATGCGAGTAATAATAAATAAAAAAGACACATAAAAAATAAGGTTGAATGATATTCCATCTGTGGTATCTGTCCAAATACAAAAATTAGGGGTGTTAGGAAATGCATTATAATAATATTCTGGGTGAGTAATCCAGCCCTGATTCTTTTATCCAGGTTTTACTCCGGAGTTCAGCGTGTTCAGTGAAAATCAGCTCTACACAAATAGGAATGCCATCTTTATTTTAGTAAGCATGCAGTAGTAGTGAGAAATACTCAAATCAGTGTGCAATGTGGGATTCCACGTCTCAGAAACAAAAAAAAGGAAACTCGTAGAATAACATTTTTTTTAAAAAAGCTTCATACATTTAAAATAAAAACATACACCGTGTAAAATGTTACATACAAACAAACGCGGTGGCACAGCTTTAAAACGTATACATTTAAAAGTTAATAAATAAAACAAACAAAGTCTTATAAAAAAAAAAGGTCTTCAGAGCTTAACCCAAATGTCGTTAATGAGGCGAGGGGCTGTTTTGGAGTTTCTCCATTGTGCTCACACGTACGACTGGGGGTCAAGAAGCCACCTTGGGATAGAGAGATCAATAAAATAATAGATACTTTAATACGAGCATTCAGGTGGCACAGCAGCAATGAGCTACACCACCACCACCACCACCACACTGACCTAGGTTCGAGTTTCGACAGTCCCTTGTAGCCAGTTCAAGCACTGTAACAGCGAGCCATATCCACCCTTGCGTTGGACTGTTGTTGCCTTGCTCTAAGCCTTAACTCGAGGATAGGTTCCCGACTCCCATCTTTGTATAACCAACAACTGGCCATAACATTAAAACCACGGTGTAAAATATTACTTCGTACCACCTACTGTACCATCTAGCTAACCACTATTCAAGTGCACCACTTCATGGCAATGATATTTGAGGAACACGAAAGAGAGCTCCAATTCCTTAAATCTCAATCCAATCGAACACAAAAAAATGCAATCCAGAGGAATCGCCGCACAACTTACAAGACATAAATTATCTGTTGTAAAGGTCTTGGTGCCTGGAGGAGACTGACTATGTCCTGACAAGTCAGAGTCCTGGTGCCACAAATGGGCCTTTAGGTAAGTGGTTTTAACCTTATGGCTAATGTGTGTATGTACAGTGTATAGAAACACTGCTCACAAAAATAAATATCCCATAATGAATTATTGGTGTGGGCAGTGTACTAATGATACATCATTTATTACACACACTGAGCACAATATGCTCCGCGTCTATAGGAGAATTCACACGTCAGCCGACATCCATTCCTTTTAAAACATCATCTACAATAAGTGCTTTATACCTGTAATGCTCGTGGGTCTTGAACAAACTTTGAGCTAAGAACCAACCCACCCTGGACAGGGCACTCATTTAGTGCAGGGAATCACACCATTCTCACTCACATTCACTGAGGGTCCCTTAGAGCAGTCAGTACAGATACTCATGAGGACGAGGAAAGAGCCTTCAGTGAAGCAGGGTCGCTGAAGCTTTCTGTAGCACCATGCCCATCTAGGACATCTAGGACAGTATACCAAGGCAGATCCGACACTGATAGACATGCTCAAGTGGGACAAGACTCGTATCAGACAAACCCAAAACGAGTAAGTTGAGTGGAGTCTAATCTCAAACGCACCCACATGCTTATTGACCCCGTGTATATACCAGCATGACTTTCTTCCCAACACAGTTTGGCATCGCATTCATTAGACTAGGTGAAGGTGAAATTGTACTTTAAAGGAGTGATCAGGATTGGTATGCAGCCCTACAGCTTTTGCAATACTAACCTGGTAGCTTATCCTTTCATTGTAGTTAGATTAAGAATGTTTGTAGTTCAAAAGGAGGACGTGGCCGCTTGGCTAGTCGTTATGTTTAGAGTAAACGCGAAAGGTTTGCCTTCCGAGTGCTGAACAGTGAGTTATGAGTAATACAGAAGGAAGCCACTGGAGGGAGCCATTTGACCTGTGGCTACAAAACCGCCTGGCTCAGAGCTCCTTGATCAGGTAGATGTACACGGTCTTCAGAAGATGCTTCCAGATGGACACGACTGATTCTAGCCAGTTTGACTGAACAAGAGTGTCAGTGTTCCTCACGCACTTCAAAATGTCTTCCTGGATCAACACGGAAAGAAAAACAAAATCAATCCAATCATCCACTGTACTCTGTGTGTGTACTGAAACCATTATTAGAAACTTAATCATTTGGTTTAATTCCCTTTAGGTCCCATTTTGAGTCTTGATCCTCCCAAGGTCCCCTTATATCATTTTGGGTGTTTTTTCCTCGCCATTGTCGCTCCAAGTTTGCTCAAATAGCGCTTCTGGCCTAGATAGTTGTAAAGTTGCTTTAAGACAATGATTCATTATAAAACGTCCTAGAGAAATTTTACATTAACTGACTTAAAAAAAGATTATGTAATTGAAAGGATATGAAGAAATAAATAGATAAGAATAGTAGGGTTAGGGTCGATGAGACGATGTGCCTCCAAGGACCTCCCATAAGGACTCACTTTATAATCTATTTTGTTTTATAGTTTAGTTGATTTATTGTATTACTGATTTAAATTTTATTATTCATTGTTATTGATTTATCAACCTAATTTCGTTAGAATTTAAAATACTTTTAGTATTTATTTAATTAACGTCTAGGCCACCCATGGAGGACGGGTCCCCTGTTGAGTCTTGGTCCTCCCGAGGTTTCTTCCTACCACTTTAGGGAGTTTTTCCTCGCCACTGTCGCCCCTAGGCTTGCTCAACTTGGGATTTAGCCTTTTGAGATCATGTAATATTGTAAAGCTGCTTTGAGACGATGCTCCGTTGTAAATTTAGGTTAGTATTATGATCGTAGTCCTGCTCCCGTCACAGTGAGGCAGGTGGTGTAAAGAAGCCACTGAGGTCTAAACACACCAGTTCGGTACAGCAACTAGCTCCAGTTTGGTCTGTTAGCAACAAATGTACAGCAGCCAGTTTTATGAGCTCTTTTTTAATATTTAGGCCGAGTAATACAAAACCACCAATAAGTATCACTTCCCCTCTTTTTCAGTAAACCACAGCACCGCATGGACAGTTTTGTGTCGAGAGCAGGACAATTTAAAAGACAAATGTTTAGTCTATTATGAAGAAAAAAGAGATATTATTTTAATGCTAAATGAACCATCACTAGCAATTCAAATTCAAAGCAAATGCATTTCTTATCGGTTACTTGCTTAATCGACAAAATAATCGGTAGTGAAGTATTCTAACTACTAACTAAGCGATAGCCGCAGCCCTACGAACCCCACACTAGAGTTTGAAATCAGTCCGAAAGACTTTTAATAGACTAAAACCACAGTGTTTAGTTACAGACTATGGTTTTGCAGGCTGCGGATCGAGATCTTGCATGGGGATTCCTAAGAGGACTTTTTAAACCGTCCTGTTGCTAAGTGACGATGTAGTTTGGGGTCATTATCTTGGAATGTCACCAAACACAAGGTAAGCTTCAACTGGGGCGCTGCCTCTGTAAAATTCCTGACGGGAACTTAAAAACTGCGACTGGGGTGGCCCAGTGGTTAAGATACTAGACTATGGAGCAGAAGGGTTCAAATCCCAAACTTTTGTGCTTCCAAAGTTGGGTCCCTAAGCAAGACCCTTATTGCACAATTGCTTGGATTGTAAGACCGTATTAATTAGAAGTCGCTCTGGATAAGGGCGTCCGCTTATTTTAATGACATAATTGTAAAAGGCGCCGTTCCGTCAGCCACAAAAACTTCACCCAAAAAGGCAAAAGGGTCACCAGGTCCGTTTACATCATTCTTCTTGTGTTATTTTAGGAGTACTGAGGTTCACTAATGTGTTCATCCAGCTTTGGGCTTTCCTGCATTTAGACCGCTGTGCTTGCGACGCTTGCGCGAACGGGACGGCGGGCGCGTCTGTTCGCAGGGTGATAAGCGAGGAACGGCAGCTGATAAGCAATGGGTGGGTGATCACTGAGGGTACAATTATGCAACACCCACACACCCATTCCACATCAAAACAGGCTGCTCTTAAAAGGCATTTCAAATCTGATCCTCAAATGTTTAATAGCAAACCCAAACAACGACTGCTTTTACTTGTTAAACAGGTTCCGACCTAATTGCTCAAGTGTGTGGATTGGTTACAGCATGGCCGATTGGCGTTTAACTGTGGCGCCCTGATTGAGCAAACACTCCACTAAACGCATTTACAACACTCACCGTACGAACTGTGACATACACAATAATACTCATCATACTTTTATCAGGCTTGTCACGCCCACGGGCGGCGCCATCTTGCCGAACTCTCACACTCTTCCGTGCCCTCATTGCCCTCACCTGGGACTCGTTTGGCTCCAACTATACTGCCGATGTGCCTTGCTTAGACTCCAGGTCTCGGTTTGATTACCGGGTCATTAGGACCTTGTTTCTGTTGCCCATTTTATGTGCGTTTTGGATTTTAGTTAACGCTTCCTCTACCAAGCGTTACAAGGGTTAGTAATGCATAACACGAAATGGACCACAGTCACAGCGGTTTAGATACTTTGCACATAGTGGTTTATTTAAATAATAATATTAATTAACACGGGCAGCACGGGGGGTTCGATGGGGCGGCACCGCTGCTTCACAGCAACAAGGGCCCGGGTTCAATCCCAGAGTGGGCCGGCCTGGGTCCTTTCTGTGTGGAGTCTGCATGTCCTCCCCGGGTCTGCGTGGGTTTACTCCGGGTACTCCGGTTTCCTCCCACAGTCCAAAGACATGCATGTTAGGTTAATTTGTGTTTCTAAAAGTGGCCCTCTGTGTGTGTGTGTGTGTGTGTACTACGATGGACGGGCACACCGTCTAGGGTCGTTCCTGCCCTTGCGCCCAGAGTTGCCGGGTGGGCACCGGCTTTCCCGCGGTCCCGTGCTGATTCAGCAGACGATAATGAACGAATTAACACCCAATATTGAAACATTTTAGAACGGTTCTGTTCTGTACAGCCTTGGTTCCCATCTTATTTGCCCTAAGAATGCAGTACTGTAGACGGTTGTCAAAATCACTGAGCGAGAGCTAGTGAGAATCTGAATCACTGAATCCTGAATCGACTAGAAAACTTTTTTCCAGCCAAACTGATGAACCCCCCCGAGGTGGTACTGAAAAATTCCGCGTACGGTGGATTTGTCCGAACGTAACCCAGTCGTAAAGCGGGGACCACCATGTTTCCTTTGCAGCAACTCGCACCCTTTTTCCGCCCGAGCTTGACCTCAGGCGCCCTATTCGCAAGCGTTCAAAAAAACCGGTGAACGAGCGCGGCGTTTAAACGTAGCAATGAAACAAAACTGGTCCGGTAAACGCACATGCGTGCGAAGGTGCAATTTGCGTGGGGAAGGCATGTGAAACCGACATGCCATGCTAAGGCTGGAACCAACGAGGCAAACCTAATCTGACTGAATCGAATGGCGAGCGGAGCGTATCGTTCCATCCCCGTTACATAATTCTGTAAAACAAGTACCTCACTGCACTGTAGTATACCCAAGTATACTACACTTATAAACCCCAAACAGTAACAACTCCGAACCCAAATGCCTTTAGGCATTTCGGAGGGATTAAAACGCCCAAATCACGGGCCACGTCATGCCTTCCTCGTAAGCACGGATGATCCCATAGACCTGCGCCCTTGATAAATAAGCGGCGTCATTTCTTTGACGCGATGAAAAAGGGCACGGCCAGCCCAGACTTGTGGGAAAACTGGATGAATGTTTCTGCACAAACTATGTTAATGTGTTACTCTTGACGCTCGAGGTGTGAGGAAAGGACATCGAACGTGTGTTGCGACATGCAAGAACGTGACGACTCGGGCCGCTGATTATTACAGAGCAGTTAACTGCGGTACCCCTGGGCAACAGTATGTGTGGCTGGCCATGTGGGTGTGGGAATCCCATGCTTGTTTACCGTGATCAGTTCAGAACGTATGCGCTCCCTGCTAGGTCAGGTGGCAGGACCGGTAATGATTAGGACTGCATTCCAGTCAAGTTTTCACCACCGACTCCAAAACCTTACTTAATGAGGTGAGAAAGCTTTCCCCACTGCTGCTACTTTTAAGTCCTGCACCTCTTCCTAACCTGATAACACAAACAAAACACCTGTCCTTTACATTACCTATGACTGGAGGACCTTCCGTACAGGTACACGTCGCTTAACGTATAAGACCCGACATGATCGGAGGGAACTTCAAAGTCTCCCAAGGTGCAAGCCTATAAAAATGTAACAGCGGCGGGGAAAGCTTTCTCAATTTTTGGCCTCCCAGCTATGGACTAAACTCCCCACTTTAGTTCGAGATTCAGACACGCTCCAAAATTTTAAGTCTAGGCTAAAAACGCTCTTATTTACGCAGGCTCTTGGTTAGATTTGGCTCGGGTTTGGCTCTTGCCTCTTGGCTGTGTTAACTTCTGGTTCTTCCCCCTTCGATGCTGCTATAGTTGGCGCTGTCCGAGTTTCATGCTGCACCTGGCATCAGTGACTCTTCACAGACTTTGTGCTCCTAATCCAAAAGTAACTACAAGTTCGCTTTTCTCTCAGAGCTTTAATTAAAATTGGATTCTTAATCTAAATTGTGTTATTTACTTATTTTTACTAATTACTACAACTTAATTATCTCAATTAACGTCCCTTTTTGAGTCGTGATCCTTCCAAGGTTTCTTCCTTCAATATTCAGGGAGTTTTTCCTCGCCGCTGTCACCCTAGATTGGCTTTTTAAGATGACATAAGATTGTAAAGCCGCTTTGAGACAAAGCTCCATTGCAGAAAGCGCTACAGGAATAAATTTGACTTTGACTTGACTTAAGGTCCATGATTTGTTCTTGATGTCGACTTTTCGTTTTTTCGGCTCGCCCATGTCTCCCTGCTGACCCTGATCTCCCTCGCAAAATAGACTTTAGGGACCTGTTGTAGTTACGACAAGAACAAGAAACTGCCCAGAGTACAAAAGGCGAGCGCAGTTTTCTCTGCTTCTGAGTGGGGCATAATCATCACTAATGAGACTTAATAAAGATTAATAAAACTTTGTGTTTTTTTAAACCATTTTGCTCCGAAGGTTGTGCTGGAAATGTTGGTTAAAAAAAGAAAGACTGGTGACCCTGGACGAAACCCCTGGTTCGGTGGACCGCCTGAGACGACGCTCTTGGATAAACTGGGCAAAGCTAGAACAGAACAATGATCATTTTCGCCCGCAACAGGACATGGTGAAGCAAGGTGGAGGAGCATCGTGGATTTCTCAAAACACCAACCACCTTACATTCTTCTCACTGCACCAATAACGGGACCATAACGATCTAATCGAGCGCGTTGCCTCACTTCACCCATACTTTAAACCCTTCGGCATTTGGGTGGAGGAGGGTGGGGATTGCCCTCTGCTCTAATCACTTGGTTGCAGTTGGCTTTGCCTGCTTTTGGTCCTGATGATATGCCCCTAGCGCAGTCACTCGATGGGTTATCATGCGCGAAGACGGCGTGTTCCTCAAAGGTTCTCCACCAGTCGCGACTACTATGTATGTAGGACTGTCACTGCTTGAGCTCCAGGGTGCAGCCTGCTGGTTGGAAAGGCAACTTTCTTTTACTAATCGAGATACTTTGGTATTATTATAAGAAACGCAGATGAAAGATGGAACCCATGGATGGATCAGGTATAAACGACTGTCTTTCTGCTTGAATTGCTGCTCTTTTAACTATCTTTTTTTTTTTTTTTTTTGCATCCATGTTTGCATCCATGTCTTCTTGCCAGCGACATCCGCACTTTCTGGCACAAGACTGAAATCGTCAGCTGACGATTACACAAATTAGGCTTCACACCAGTGTTACACACCAAAAGGTGGGAAATGCAGCAATGCAGACGCAATCCCATAATGCAATCACCCGCTCTGTCCCGCCTCCTGAACTCACCAAAAGGGCAACGTGTAAAGCAATATAAACAGTGCATGTGCGTGCAAAGCGTTTGTACAGGCTGTGACTCGATTACTCTGGTGTGTGTGTGTGTGTGTGTGTGTGTGTGTGCGTGCGCCTACACCGTGTGTGTCACCGTTCCCACCTAGTTTTCAGCAAGTGGCTTAAATTGATCTTGGTATGTGGTGCGAATAGCACCGGCCAGGCTTGGTTCCTAGTAACACGATGCAACGTGTCCAGGCCGTCGGGAGTATTGCTGAGAAATTCAATACGGTCTTAATGCGCGTTTACGCAGCTACGTCGTTTTGATAGCCTGCACGTCTGCAGATTTACATTCACTCTTACCCAAACAACGGGCTTAAAATCCAGTCTCAGAAACTATAGGTCCAAACAGCGCCAGGTCCAGTATTACTCAACCTTTTGATCCAAAATCCAGTCCCTTAATCACGGTCGCCCGTATAGGTTTAGTCGAGGCTACCTTGCATTTTCTCCATGCTGTTTGGTGCCTTCGTTGTATCAGATACCCAAGCAAGTTCCTTTCTGTTACACGAATGGTTGGGTCTTTGAGGAGCAACGTCCGGCAAAGCATCGCGAAGTTTGTAGAAAGTAAGCTAGAAAACAGCTGATGAACACAAAACTGTCTTTGATGTGGCAGCGCGGCATATTTCCTAGCAGGTATTTCAAAGAGGGCGTGGAACTGAGGCGCTAGCATGACGCTGCAAGAATAAGATTGAGAGGCTGTCTTTTATGTGGCAGCGCAACGCATTTCCTAGCAGGTATTTCAAAGAGGGCGTGGAACTGAGGCGCTAGCATGATGCTGCAAGAATAAGAGAGAGAGAGAGACTGTCTCTTATGTGGCAGCGCAAAGCATTTTTCACCAGTTTGTCTATTTTGGACCATATGCCCTGTTGGATAATTGTTTAATCAATACAAATTGCAGCTGTGGCACTGCAAAGACGGCTTGTTCTCTGCTGCCATTACCACCCCTCCAACAAAACCTCCAGCAGTGCATCAGCCACAAGTAATTTTTGGCAACCCTGTACCGTACACACAGTGTCCACACACAGGCCGATTCTGGGGTCCGAGTAGGACAGGGGATCTGCCCCTAGATGGTGGAAGCACCACGTTAATTAAACAAACTGGCCGTTTTACTCTACGCTAATCTGTTGTATCTATAGGAACCAATCCGGATACACCTAAGACAGCAATCCGGCCAGACAAACTGGCTTTGGATGGTCTTTGCAAGTACAGAAAGTCTAACCAACCACCCAAATATGCACAATTTCCATACTTTATGATATCCCTCTCTATATTCTTTATTTCTCACGCGACCTATCCCCTGCTTTCTTTTTTCCTTTAATTTCCTGCATTTATTACTTCTCTCCCTCTCTCTCTCTCTCTAATTACATTTCGTTCTCCCTCTCCCGTTTTCATCGCTCTTGCTCTCCCTGCCCTCAGGTCCGTGTCTGTAATCCTCCTTCGTATTCATTTCTTTTCTTCTCCCGCTCATTAGCGCTGGCTGAACAGCCACGGTTGCTACGGTAACGGCATGTTCACTGGTCATGGAAGGAACGCAGCGCCCATTCGGAGGCAGCGCGCCGTTTCATTTGTTTCGAGGTAGATTCAGACAAAGCGCAGGCCGATAAGCACACGGCTGCGTTTCCATAAACAAATACCTGGCAGTCGTAGCGAACAAGGAGCATCATAACCCCACCCCCCTGCGATGTACTGGCGTCGTCCAGGCCGCACTGAACCCCCGGCGCCAGCCCCGAGATTATACAAGCAAGAACCAAGACACCAGGAGATGCCCATACCAACGCCATCCTTCACGAGCACCACTGGGTACCAAATCGCAGGCTCGTGATCAAGCTCATCAAGAGCCACCGCTTTGCACATTTGTCATTTATTTAAGAGAACGGGGTGCATCAAACGCCCTGTCCCGATCTGCTCACATTCCAATTCGAGCCCTAAATAGATAGTCGTCTTGGCTTTTTTTTTTTTAATGGAAATTCCTAGAGTACAGACACTCCACCTACTTCATTAAGATGATTTTCTTGTAAGGCATAATCCAACATCACAGCGCAAACCTTTCCTGACTTGTACGAGAGCATTCCAAGGCGGATTAAATCCAGCGTTTAGGCCAATCCCGAACCCGTATTATCATCTTCACACAATATGCCTGTGTTTATTCAAGTTCCCAGCAGGTTTCCATGCCCGGGATTAAATCAACACGTGGCCAAAGGGTTTGTTTCTTTTAAATCATGACTCACAATTATATGGTGTATTAACAACAACACAGGAAGGCAGCAGGACATCATCTGACACCAGTCTGAACAGGAAACACATTTGGAACGGATCCAGATAGAGCTGCCTAGAGCCGTCAGAACTAGGGTTGGGCGATACGGCCCTAAAATGATACCACGATATTTTAGGGTATTTTTGCGATAACAATATATTTGCCGAAATATTTTAACAACATACAATTTGCAACAAGATACATTTTCTACTTTGAAATACCTCACCTCGTGGCATTTTTGACTTTCCTCGTGCTCAGCTGTGCTTCTGCTCGAGGTGGCAAAGCAGATTAGACGCGTTTCCCCCCCCCCTTTTGTTGTTACAGATCTTTGCCATAGCTTACATATTACTGTAGTTTGTTGTACATGTCAGATTTTATACCAGAAGCCACTTCCTGCCAGATCTGTTATTCTGCCTATGAGTAACGTAACGGACGTACGGACGACATTATGTAAACACGTCGTGATATCACGATATGGATGGGACTGGGGTGGCCCAGTGGTTAAGGTACTGGACTACGGACCAGAAAGTCCATCTCTGCCACAGTTGGGTCCCTGAGCAAGGCCCTTAACCCACAAGTGCCTGGATTGTAAGACTGTATTAACTGTAAGTCGCTCTAGATAAATGTAGGGCGTCTGCTGAATGTTTTGCGTCGTTTAAAAACTGGTACCGGTATCATCTCGAAACGATACGATGCGGCACACCCCTAGTCGGAACCAATTCTGAAACCAAACAGCGTTGCCATTTTCCGGATGACTTCCCAGTTCGAGGGGGAAACATGACTTCAGAAAGGTCAAAAGCTGAGCCGGAGTGCATCTTTGTCAAGATGTTTGGCTGAAGAAATGCATTTATTGCCACACGGTTCGCAGATTAGATTACATTTCGGCTGAATTATGTCTTTATCCGTTATCTTCCGCTTAATCCACACGGGGTCGCGGGCCAGCCGGAGCCAATCCGGCATAGGGCACGGGCGCACACACACACACACACACACACACACACACACACACACAGGGCCACTTTTCAGAGACACGCATCAACCTAACGTCTCTGGACGGTGAGAGGAAACCGGAGTACCCGGAGTAAACCCACGCAGACACAGGGAGGACATGCAGACTCCACACACAAAGGACCCAGACCGCTTCGACCTGGGATTGAACCAGGGACCTTCTTGCTATGAGGCAGCGGTGCCGCCCCACCGAATCCCTGTGCGGCCCCATTTTAATTGACTATTTCATAATTATTTATCAACCATCCTTTGAAATACTATTCGACTTCTAAATAGACATTCAGTTCTGCCCATAGAACCTGTCGCAACAAAGCCTAATACTGATAACGTGAATATCACAACGTTTCATCACAAAAGGCTAACGATATCCTCAGGCAAAAGATTTGGACCTCGGAGAAAACAAAACATTTTATTTAGCAGGATTACACAACTGCATTCGAACTGGTAGAGATCTGATCAGTTCAAGAATGGAGCCTTTTCACTGCTTTTTCCCTTTTCAAAAACGCCATTTTACCATGGCCAGAACACTTGCACACGTTCGCGTAGTCAAAAAGACGTCGTTTTCTAATGCCATTAAACAGCTTAATCAGGTTGTAAATGCTGGAATTCCTATTCATCGAAAAAAAATCATGCAAAACCCAGGAAAAAAAAACAAAAAAGGGGCCCAATTACCATCAAAAATCCATAGTAGAACTTTGAACTTCATGGTCAAACTGTGAAAGTTCCTAACAAAAGTGCCAAGCATTTTCAAGTTTTATTATGAAAGTGTACAGTACAGTTTGTCCCGGGCGCACTCAGCGTCTACTGTAGACGACCCCAGCGTACGACCGACCCTGCATCTGTTGTCTCTAGATAATTTAGTCAAGTTACCGAAAGTCATGGGGATAAAAACTAGTCAGGACTTGACGTGGAACGCAATCTAGATAAAACCACTGCAAACGCGTGTCGCTACCAAACTGAATCATGACGGGAAAAAAAACCAAAAAACAAAAACACAGCCACTGAGCACGAAAGAAAACAAAAGCGAACCAGAACAGTCGATGTTGGTCGCGATAACGCGTGACCTTTATACGACAGATCTTTTTACAGGAAGCAAAACATTTTACACTGACAATACCATCTTGCGAAACTGAGTCCAGGACAAACGAGTTGCCGTTAGGGGTGTGCCATATCGTATCGTTTGTGATCATGTCGGTGTAATTTTTTTAACTATATAAAACACCCGTGTCGTGATATTCTGCCGTCTTTATGTAACGACGTAATGCTATTACACAGAGTACGGCGTATTTCCATTACGTGGCTCCTAGGTAGAGCAACAGATATGGCAGGAAATGGTTCTGCTATGGAGGAGTTTGTCCCAAAAAGGGGAGCGACTTTGGTAGTGTGGTTATGGTACAAAATATCAAATGTGCAACAAACCACAGCGATACGTAAACCACCCAAAAAGTCTGTAACAACAAAAGGGGAAAACACCGCTTCGAGCAGAGGCGAAGCCGAGTACGAGAAACGTCAAAAATGCTTCGGGTGAGGTATTTTAAAGTATTAAAGCTATTTTGTTGCAATTGCGCCGTGATGAAATATATCGTCAAATATATCGTTATCGAAAAAAGTACCCTAAAATATCGTGATATTATTTTAGGGCCATATCGCCCACCCCTAGTTGCCATTAAACAGTAACTATTGTGCTACACAACCTATATATTCCCAACTAGTAATGTTAGTTTGAAACCAAAAATTTGCAAATAAGCAACAATGAAAGGATTAAATATCAGAATCTAGTTCTTTTATTTTTTTGTCTGGTTCTGTTGCATTTTTTGTATACGCTAAAAAAAAAAGCTATAAAGCTTATTTGCTTAACATTTGGCAGCTCGTCAGCAGAGCGATAGAGTTTCACCTTCTCAGATTTCTGGCTCCCTGGGCGGCTCCCTTTTTGAGTCTTGGTCCTCCCAAGGTTTCTTCCTTCTACATTCGGGGAGTTTTGCCTTGCCACTGTCGCCCTGGACTTGCTCAATTTGAGATTGGTCTTTTAGGAGAATGTAAAAAGAGCTACAGTGAAATTTGAAATACTGGCTGCTAATATAATCTCAATACCACCGCCAAACATCTGGAAGAAACTTGCTGATGAAAAGGGTCTCGTTTACATTTACGGCATTTAGCAGACGCCCTTATCCAGATCGACTTACAACTCGTATAGTTGTAACGTTACATTACAAATCAAGCAATGGTGGGTTAAGGGTCTTGCTTAAGAACCCAACTGCGGCAGCTTAACAGAGGTGGGATTTGAGCCCAGGACCATCAGTCCAGAACCTTAACTGCTAGGCTACGAGACACTTTGTAATTCATAAACCCACTATGTTTTTTGGCCCAATTACCCCCATGTAATTAACCAATGGGGTGTACATAGACATACACAGATAAACCCTATTCGATTTCCGAATTGGGAATTGTCGATTAACTGAATGTAAATTATGAAAAGCCAACATGACTCTGATGATTCTGTCATTTTAATGTGAAATGGGCAGCTTTTTGAGGCAATTTAAGCACAAGGGGCAAGTTGCCCCACACATTATTAAGTTCAGGTGCAAATTTCGGAGAACCAGAAAACAGGGAAAGAAAATAACATCGACGCAGATGCAAACGAACGAGCGTACAAGTTAAAATGCTTAAAAAGCGGTCCCAGTACAATGATGTACCTTCAGAAAAAGTGACTATAGCACATAACAGGTGGATACAAACAAAACTGCCATCCGTCACGCCCCATACATATCCCCACCCGTTCTTATAAACAACCCAAAGGTTAAAACTGAAGAATAATCAGCAAACATCAACATCAGGTACTGATTAGCATTACTGATAGGAGCAAGGACAGTAAAGGGTTGAGATTCTTGAAAACGAAACGACAAGTGACTCAAGCCTTACATGTCTAATTTACATACTTTCCCTTTGTCTGCGTGGGTTTACTCCGGGTACTCCGGTTTCCTCCCACAGTCCCATACATATGACTGGTCTCGAGATGAACTTGTGTATGTATATAATCGTGTCGCCGAGATGGCCACTGATGCCGACAGCGGCGTTAAAGAAGCCAAATAAACAAACAAACAATCATAAAACACAGTTCAGAGAACCAGAATAGTTTAAAATAAACATGGAAAGACAATAACAAAGCATATACAAGCAAATGGGCTTGAGGTTAAAACATTTGGTTAAAAAGCGGTCCGATGTACCTACACAAGTGCCTATAGCACACAACAGGTGGATACAAACACCCCACACACAAAGGAGAGGATTCGCATGATTAGTGAACATCCCCACCCCGTTCTTATAAACAAACCACAGGTTAAAACCAAGAATAATCAGCAAATATCAACATCAGGCACTAGTTAGCATTACTCATATGAGCAAACACAAAGGGTTGTGATTTGTAAAAACAAACAATAAGCGAGCCAAGCTACACTATTGTCAAATTCACCAGTATATCACAGTGTAGTCTGTAATCAATGGCCAACATCAAAATCAGCAAGGACTCGATGCTGAATTTCATTCATAGCAGCTGAAATATGAAGCAACAAATTGCTGGAAGTTGGTACATGAAAAAGCAGCACCCTAAACAAACAGCCCAAAGCGTTTGGAAGACACGTTTGTTAAAACCTGCACACAAAACAACCTCATAGTAAGCAAAACTCTTTTAGAACTGGACTCTTAGTATGAGGAAACCCAGAATCTGGTTAGATTCTTTATTGTTTTGCCCACACTTCAATAAAAAAAAGACCCCCAAACACCTCATGATGTGTATCAAGCCAGAGACGGGTCACCAATTTACAAACGCAGAGCAATTCTGAGCAAAACGCTGACATGTTTGTCTTAAATGCAACCCAGGTTTTAGTATTGTCACACTCCAGTGCAAGTGCAGGTGTGTGGCTGGTGGCTCAACAGTGAATCAATCAAAACAATCAACTAGCCAGCTAAATGGCTGAACTGCACTTGACACATGTTCTGTTGTGAAACAGGGATTGTGAAACTGTAACACTATATCCAGCATGCAGAAACTTGAGATGAATTACTCACCCAGCGACTGGAACCACTTAAAATCCTTGGCGGCAGCCATTGCTGTTGAGCTGAAAGGACACCTGAACCCACTTTGGTGTCCTCAATCACATGACCTTGCAAGTAATCCAGCAATCCATCTAGCAATCGTTCAACGTGACCGTTTGCACCCAAACCATGCAGTACAGACCTCCAAACACTTTGTCAGTCTGGCAGCATCTTAATGAAACTAATTAGCTGTTTGGGTAAATGCGGATTACTATTGGTTAGTTGCACATGCCAGAAGTTTGCAAGGTTGGAACAAAAAGAGAAGAGAAGAAGAAAGAGCAAACGGCTAAAGAAAAAAAAAATAGCATTATTATGATCGTGCGCTTTGATTCAAAGAATATTATTGTCCATCCCATAATAATAGACTGAAGGTTGGTGAAAATGGCATCTCTGTGGTCGACTTCCTTTTCAAGAAACAGGGACACATTGATAAAGCTGCAGCCGTTCGTGGTATCATAGCAAACTTGCAACAAACTTTGGAAATGATACAAATAACAGTAAATGTTGGAAGCCAATCTAAAGGAGCAACACCAACAGCTGGTGACACCAGCAAACTCCAAGGGTAGCTGTCCACTTCACCACCTGCTCCACAACTCAACCTGCAGCCATAGTCCTAAAAAGTTTGGACACACCTGGTCACAATACATGACGCAATGTGCACATGCAAACTACCACAAAGACTTGGGCATTCTGCGTACTGAGGATGAGTTAAAACAATCTTCATATGGATTTAGATGCTAATATTGTAAATTGAATGCAGTTTTGATAGACACTGCGTTTCCAGGAAACCTTTAGTGGTTTGATCTTCACCCAAGTCCATCAAAAAAAAAATCATATTGCAAACATTTACAAAAAGGACACAACTAGCAGCAAATAAACTGCACAGTCATAATTCAGCTCTACGCAGACTTCCATAAACAACAACAACATGAAATAGTTTGCAACATTGCAGAAAATGTTTTTTTTTTTGGTCAAACTTCATTTAAGTTGTTAATAAACTTCCATTCCTGTATTTCAGGCCTGCAACACACCCCCCAAAAATGGGGGCCAATGTAGGGTGGTAAGCTATATAATTGTTATTTTAAACAAATTGTTGTGCATGTTTCTCTCTACACTGCATAAAATCATAACATAAATAAAAGAAGCTGTAAAAATTTCAATGCTTAAACTGAAAACCTGAGTAATTAACATGGGTAAGGGAGTGTTTTATTAATTAACCTTTATCAAGCATTACAATACATAGTTACATTCACAAATGCCACTTAAAACGTTACTGTGGAAAAAGAAATTTCATGTTAACCAACCGTTAGCTTCTCTGAGCTCAGAGGCATCTAGGATGGTCCATCACACAGTGGAAATGTGTATTGCGCTCAGACGACTCAGTATTCCAGGTCTTTGTTGGACGTAATGGATGCTGTGTGCTGGGGACATTTGGCAAAAAAAACTTATGCGATAGCAGCATTAATGCAGAAAAGTACACTGAGATTTTAGAGGAGCATAAGATGCTTTTAAGATAACATTTTTTCCAGGGACGCCCATGCATTTTTTAACAAGACAATGCAAAACCACATGCTGCACACATCACAAAGGCATGGAGAAGACACAGGTACTGGACTGGTCATTTTGTCCCCAGTGGATAAAATGTGTGGAGAACGTTTAAAATTTTAATACACACTTTAAGACATCTTTTCAAAATAAATGGACAGAAGACATTAAATGTTCCATCATTTGGTATCCTTGGTGCCACAAAGTCTTCTAAGTGTTGTGAGAAGGAACGGCATCGTTACAAAGTGCCAAAGGTCCCAACCTTTTTTGGAACGTGTTGCAGGTCTGAAATGCAGAAACAAATGCATTTGACCAGACAAAGACATGAAATATCTCGTGTCTCATACCATCTGCAATGAAGTAGAAGTCACAGTTAATGTAAGAAACACTGCATTTGTCATAAAACATGTCTTAGAACCTCTATCATTTCGAAAGGACATGACCTTTCAAGCATTTTGTGTTAGTAAATTTTACTGGAAAAAAATTATCATGTAGGAGGTTTCTGAAAAAGTCATGGTCACTGAAGTGAGATGTGAAATTACCACATATCACTTTCCACAAAGATGGTGTAAGATAAACCTGCCTAGAAATAACGCATCTCATCACCCACACCATAGCAATCTATTTAGGAAGAACACAAACATCTGCGTGTTCCATATCTTTCTTGAAGTAAGGAGATCTATAATGTATGGTGAGCAGCCCAAAATTTCCTCTTACAGCTACGATTTTACAAATACAAATACAGTCCTTATTGCAAAGGGCGATCCTGAGTCCAGAACCCATTTTACTACATATTGTATTTGTAATTTGTATTCAAATACAAATGACATAAATAGAACTAGACTACAAATGAGAATAATAAATACACCTCTCACCTGATTCTTGTTCTGTTCTGCCCGCTTTGTACTGCCAACCACTTACATCGTATAGCAGACGCCCTTATCCGGAGCAACTTACAACTTAATACTTACAATCCAATCGATTGTGGGTTAAGTGCCTTGCTCAGGGACCCAACTGTGGTAGCTTGGCAGAGGGTACGGACCTTTTGGTCCATAGTCCAGTACCTTATAACGACTAGGCCACCACGGGCCCAAGAAATACACTGATTCTAGTAATGGAGCCAGAATCAGCCATTTGGCGGCTATAGTTACTTAATAAGAGAAAAATACACAGACTAATTATTTAAAAGTCTTTTTCATTAAATATTGAGCTTCTGTGGGCTAAGGCTAGGGCCATCTCCTGGTGTATCAAAGGTGCTACTTATACTATATAATATTATATGTTATTATAACTAACTTCATTCGTGGTAATCCCCAATTTAGGATGGGACTACATTGGGACAAATCCATTATACGCTGAATATATCGAAGATATATGTTAATGTTTACTGTACTGTACTTTGGACGCCACAGAAATTCAAATTGTAACGGTCACTGGGTGTGTGCGCGCGCGCTCAGGGCAGCTACTCTGCGGCTTCGGGGGACACGCCATTTGTGAGGCTGTATTTCTCTTGTTAAAAAATTATTTTAAACAATGTGTTTTTAACAGTTTAGCTCATGAGAGACGTTTTTAAACAAACGTCTTTTGAAAAACGTCTTTTTTTTAGGGGTGCTGCGACTCTATTTAGCGTCTTCGCCTGTGGGGTGTAAGTACTTTGTAACTTTGTATTTATACATTTCTTTCTATTTAACTTCACCTTTATATTCGAAAAGAAAACGACAGTCTATGAACGTACACTATTAGCCTATTAGTCAAAAGTTTGTCTTTTTTATTTGTTCATACAAAGGTGGATACTGACATCTAGCGTGACGTGTGCTGACTAGCAGTCCCTAGCATCGCCAGCATTCACTGCGCATGTCCAGGTAATTCCAAACATGATTTCGACTGCTCAAGAAAGAGACACGACCATCTTCTTATAGGCTCTTTATTAAAATGCTGGTTTAGGTTTCCATTATTCTGTGCAAATACACGACATTTTGATTTCAGGTGTGTGTGTTGAAGTGCTTGAACAAGTGTAACAGTAAAACATATCCATTGTGTCTGCCGTTTCACAATAATTGTGTGTAATTTATGAGCCAACGATATGGTTGTGTGGATTTGTAATCTGAGGTTCTAATGTATTTTTCCCCACAAACTTTCATTGTTGGTGTTTTCTTTTTTTAAACAGTTGTGCTGCACACAAATAATACATACAATTAAAAAATTGAAAATTAAATGAAAGTAATACTACTACTACTACTAATTATAATAAGTGAAATGTGTCTTTTTGTGTGTGTGTGTGTGTGTGAGGTGTTGGATATCTGCAAATTGTGTTCACTTTTACTATAATTTGCCCATCCATCCATTATCTTCCGCTTAATCCACACGGGGTCCCGGGCCAGCCTGGCAACTCTGGGTGCAAGGGCAGGAACAACCCTAGACAGGGCAGCAGTCCATTGTAGGGCACACAGACACTCACTAAGGACCACTTTAGAGACACCAGTTAACCTAACACGTATGTCTTTGGATTGTGGGAGGAAACCGGAGTACCCGGAGTAAACCCACACACCTAGGCCGCCCCGCCCTGGGATTGAACTTGTAAGGATTATACTATACAGGTATTCTTATCTCCCAAAACTAGGATGTTCTTTTATGGCAACATAGATGGACATATTAGACAAGTAAAACTTACTTTTTGACTATTATAGAAGTATTAATTCAATTTAAAAAATCTGTCTAGCTGACGTATGACCCAGGAAGAACAAGCAACCAACGTGCTGACCAAAATGAAAGACCGGTGTTTGAAAAGACGCCCACAGTTGCCCTTTACAACCACATGAATTGACAGCCGGGATGGCCAATCACACAACGGCAAGACACAGCAGAGCCAATCGATGAGCTTGTAGGCGGTCTAAAAGGAAACGGGCGTTAGCTTGAGCGGACGTTTTCCCCTTGGTCCTAGTGCTTGGCCCGGCTCATTTTAATAAAGCGTAACATTGTTTTTGAACGGGATGAAATGTAGGGGGACACGTCTCCTCCCAAAATTACGCCCTTGTCTGTGCACCACCAGCATAGTCTTAAATGGCATCAAAACAGGTCAGTCTGATTTACAGTTGCTTTCACGGCGTTCAAGAAATGCAATACGTGTAAATCACCCCATCTAGTGGTAAAGCTGTAAATTACACCATGTCTTGAGGTACGCTCATCTAATCCAGGCAAATATCAGAAAGCTGAATCAGTTCGTCGGGCACATGGTTGTTTTCGTGGGAGAAACTTATCTTTGACCTCAGGAGGTTTGAAACTTTCTCCTATATAGAAAATAAATAAGCATATGCATAACGATCAATACCAGCACCATCGCATGACAACGGGACCGGTGAACTGTGTGAGAAAACAATAGAGATATTAAGGAAAACACCAAGAGAGAAATTACAAAATTTCACTGGAAATGTTCTGAATGTTGACCATTTTAGCAGACAAAGGAAGGATAACTGTTTATAAGTGTGTATATTGATCGCTTTCCAAACATTACACCAACTGGCCTCACAAAACAACCTGGTCTGAAACTGTTCATTAAAACGTATAAATATTATAATAATTAAAAACAGGGCAGCACAAGGGCTCGATAGGGTGGCACCGCTGCCTCACAGCAAGGTCCCAGGTTCAATCCCAGGGTAGAGCAACCTAGGTCCTTTCTGTGTGGAGTCTGCATGGCCTACCTGTGTCTGCGTGGGTTTACTCTGGGTACTCCGGTTTCCTCCCACAGTCCAAAGACATGCATGTTAGGTTCATTTTTAGAGTGGGACTGAGACTGTGTGTGTGACCTACGATGGATTGGCGCCCCATCTTTCCTGCCCTTGCGCCCAGAGTTGGCGGGTGGGCACCGGCTGGCCCGCGGCCCCTTGTGGATTAAGCGGAAGATAATGAATGAATGAATGAATGAATGAATGGATAATTAAAAACCACATCAGTCAGCTTGACACCTATTGGGGTAATTTAGCCAGGTCATAGATTCACTGATTCACTGACAGCAACACGAAAACACGCACCATTTTAGAAATTTAACGCATGAAAACATATATGAGGAGCTAGATTTGTTATAAAAGTACAAATTTTAAAAACTTTGTAAAAATGAGCACCCCAAAATAAATAGACTGTCGTGCAATAAATGCTGGTACCGGGAACGCCCTCTGAGGGGAGTCATCGACCCTACAATATCATCTTTTATTATCCCTTTCTTTTTTGTTTCTCTTTTCATTCATTTTCAAACACACTTAATTCAGCTAACAACTAAAATGTAGTATAACTAAACCTTTAAAATAACGAATATTAAAACATTCATACCATTGCTTTCTCGCTGATGGTCGTGTTTCTGACAAGACAGCTAGTGTGGGTGAGATGTTAGGGTGACCAATCAGAAGACAGGGAAGCCAGTACCACCCCAGCTACCATTACTGACTTTGAATAAACCATCGATATTTCAGCAAGCAAATCAAATCATAAGCATAAAAACAACGAATATCTCAGTAGATTACAATTGTGCCAAACAGCCCCATCTAGTGGTCAGTCTGCAACATCACTATATAGATTAAACGTTTATGGATGAACTGCTGCACAATATGAGCCACACTGCATAAAGTCAATCCGTCATAACTTTGTTTATTGAATAACCTAAGACAGTTAGCACAGAGTTACACGCCAATGTTTTTCTGTTAGTGTTTAATTTATCCCATCTGCAGTGCTAGATTGCATTCGTGTAGCTACAGTGGGACTGTGGTGGCCTAGTGGTTAAGGTACTGGACTATGGACCAGAAAATCCAGTTCAAATCCCACCTCTGCCACAGTTGGGTTCCTGAGTAAGGCCTTTAAGCCAATATTGCTTGAATTGTAAGACTGTATCAATTGTAAGTTGCTCTGGATAAGGGTGTCTGCTAAATGACATTAATGTAAAAAAAAAAATAGCTAATTAGCAAAATTTGATTTGCTTGTTAGGTGGTACATGTACCAGTTGCAAGAAACAGGTTCCTAAGGATCTGGGTTTGCAGCTTGAAGGTTGGGTCATGCGGCTAAGGGGCTCATCAATCTATAGGCTTTAGAGCCAGACAGTAGTAGCTCACGAGATCAATAAATGATGGGCTCCCCTTTCCATGACCCCAACAAGGAACAATTCACCTTCTCCTTTTCAATGACAAACCATTGGCCTACTGGACTGCTTTTTTTGCTGATGGCCGTGTTTCTGAAAAGACAGCTATTGTGGTTGAGATGTTAGGGTGACCAATCAGGAGACAGGGAAGCCAGCAGCACCCCAACTACCATTTCTGACTTTGAATAAGCCACTGTATGTACACATAACAGGGACAAACTGCTATCAATCTTAGGGTCGTTTATGTGTACAGTTGAGTAATTGTAAAGACATCTAAGCTCTCCAGTGTATCCCATAGTTTTAAAAAGCAGTAGGAAGTGAGGCAAGCTTGAAGCGGAACAAACGAATGGGCAATCTTTGCATGCAGTATGATTTCGCTTATAGATTAAATGCTTTTACCTCACCAGGATTGCTGATCTTCACATTTTCGATTCCTGCTGTCATCCATACATCCGTCAATAATTCTCACTCCTTATTTCCAGTTCATAACCTGAGCAGCTTGCTGTCTTTTTATACTTCAACTAAATTATTAATCTTGTCCAGCCTTCTAATTTTTAGATCTTAATGTCTTTAATGTGAACTGACATGAGTTTCCATATCCGAATCTCTCCATCTGGTAATATGTGGTGCTACACAAATGTTTACCAAGTTTGTTTAATCACAACCAAGCCATTGCCATTGGAGTGAAGTTTGTTCGTTGATCATTGAATGAATCTTGAAATTGCTCTGTTTGACTGCGAATTGCTGGTTTTGTAAGATTTTTCCGCCTGAAAATGATGAGAATCAACAACTCTTTTTCCCTGAGGTAGCAACCGCTAAATAGGGTCACCGGCTATCGAGCTTTCCAAGTTTTTGCTGGGCAACACTGAGTTTCAACTTCCTCCAAATATTTCCTATTGGGTTCAGGTCTGGAGACTGGACAGGTCAATCCAGGACCTTGAAATGCTTCTTATGGAGCCACTCTGTGGGTGGCAGTGTGTTTTGCATGACCCATCTATAATGCTCTTATTGAGGGAAGGAGGATGTAGGCCAAAATCTCATTTTCACCTCTTGCTTCATGGTTGGGATGACGTTCATGGGGTTGTTCTCATCGTGCTTCTTTCTCTAAACACGGCAAGTGGAGTTCATACCAAAGAGCTCTAATTTGGTCTCATCTGACCACATGACCTTCTCTCATGCCTCCTCTGGATCCTTTAGTTGATCATTGCCAAACTTCAAACAGGCCTGGACATTTGCTGGTGTGAGTTGTCCTACTGTGTTACTAACGTTCATCTTTGAGACCGTGGTCCCAGCTCTCTGTAGGTCATTGACCAGGTTCTCCTGTGTAGTTCTGGGTTGATTTCTGACCTTTTTCAGAATCATCTTTACCCCACGACGTGAAAACTTGGAGCCCCAGGCCGATTCACAGTCATCTTGTGTTTCTTCCATTTTCTAATAATTATTTAATAAAAACAACCAACAGTTGTTGCCTTCTCACCAAGCTTTAACTGCCTAGACAGAACCCAGGTATCTGTAACGAAGAGAAAAAAAAAAATCGGTGTTCCGTGTGTTATTATAATTACCTAACAATACTGAATCACTACCTCAGAGAGTCATGTGTACGTTTAAAAGTTGAACGCCAGGGGGCAGAAGCAGCAAACAAAGTCAGTCCTAAAATAAAGCGTCACAAACTTGTTCCTAAATGACATGATTTATAATGTGGACATGCTGCATAAATCCACATGGTCAGTGGATTATCAAAGTCCAAGCTCTGTGAGCTATGCAGAACCATTGCCTCTAAAAGGATGTTGTAGAAGGATTTCAATATTGGCTACAGAGCATGTTGCTCCTGAATGAGGGACACATTTGACCCTAAATTGGGAAGCATATGCTAGGTACTGAAGTTTAAGGGGTCTTCACCAAAACCAGTGACTATTGGGAACCCCTAAATATGCTTCTGCATTGTGCAGCAAACCCTGGGAACACTAGGTGTTCTGGCAGATATTTACCCTTGGACAAAGGAACACCGTTTCTTCTAAATTCTTCGCTAGCCAGAGGCAACAGGGAAACTGACACTCTTAAAAGGGTTTCTATCTGATCTTGACTGTTGGACAAATGTTACAAGAATCATTGTTGCTCCTAGCAGACATGTTTTGCTGGTCAGAGGTTAGAGGGTTCAGAGATACAGATGCCTCTTATAGAGGGTTTAGCAGATCTTCCCCTGCTGGTCAGAGGCAACAGTGAACAGCGATGCTCCTAAAAGGGGGATCTATTGGATCTTTACCATTGGACAAGGAACATTGTTGCCTCTAGATGTGAGTCTAGCACTCCTACTTGCCCCTACTTTAGCATATCACACTGCTGTTGATACACCACTATGGCTACATGTTCCAGATGTTAGTTAGTTAGTTAGTTAGTTCCAAGAGGAAATGTGCAGAAATGTTTTCTTCTAAAGTTTTGTTTGCCAGAAGGTTAGCTTATCCACATGGCACCATTTACGAGATGTCCATATACGAAGCTCTCTGATTTACGCACAGCCGCTACAACCGAATCAGCACGGGAAGTATAACGGTGTTACGAGCAGCATAACGTCTCTCTGCTGTTTTGCTGTTTGATTTAGTTCAGCACGCCTGCATTTCTACTGCAAGCACAAAGTATTCTCTGGGGAGTCTGCATTATCTAGCTGACTATAAACCAAGAAGAGCATCTTTTCCGATTCAAATTTGCCCGGGGTCTCTGGGAGAGTTACCTTTTCTCCGAGTATACCTGGAACACTTCCTAGTTAAAAGCATAAAAGCATATTTGTTTCTCATGTAGAAAGATGGGTTCTACAGTAGAATATCGCGTCCTCGGCAGGAAGTCCTTTGGAGGGCTGGAACAGGTACCGGGGCCATCAGCTCAGAGAGAAAAGAGAAAATGTAGCAGTTAGCTAACAAGCAGCATTAACTATAGCAGCATAGCTAGAAAGAAGGGAGCCAGCCAAGAAGAATCAAATGAGACATGACAACCCACCTCCCCAACAAACCCGAGTGTTAACACGAAGGAGACAAGAAGACGGAAACCCAAAATCCCAGATCACCATAAATCTCTTTGACTGTGAACCCGCAGCTCTGCAATTACTTTTCTCAATTCAGCATCAAGAGGACCGAAGCCCGGCCCAGCCAGACCGCCCACCAGACGCTTTCGGTCATAGGTCAGGGCATGACGGGGCAGGCAGCCCAGACACGACCCCAGACTCCAGCCCCAGTAACCCAAGCCACTAAACCAAGGTCACAGTGAACCAAAAGAGAATGAGAGTGATAGGAATTCATAAATAATTCATTTGGAAGGGGAAGCCATTAAACTGCAGATTGTTTTTCTAATAGCCACAGAAGGAGCGACAAAGAACGAATAAAGATTATTTTATTTTATGGTTCCATAATTATTTGCTGAATATATATAAAAAAAACTGAATTGCACTGAATTTAGTCGCGGTAGCCAGAATGTTCATCCATTCCATTCAACTGTCAAGCGTGATGATTCTATCGTTTAGAGGAGGGGGAGGAGGCTAAAACCTTGGCTTGCTATGCTAAACCCAGACACAATTAGCTTTAAACAATGACCACTTTAAAGAAGAGCTTTAGGTGACATCAGCTATTTTCATGAAGCCGTGACATTGTTTAGGTTTCCAAACTTGCCCGTGTTCGGCAGACACATTACGACACTCATCCAGAATCAGCAAGTTTTGCCTCCGCATTTGCTGACGCCTTCTTGCGTTACCCAGTGAAATGCGTCCTGAACGTTCGGCCCGCTTTTATAGCGTGCTCCATCATCGTTAAGCCTGGCGGTGCACATAATTAGCATCTTGGAATGAGTTAGATAAGCTAGCTCGATGATGGTCTCATTTCTCTGACTGAAGGCCCAGCCCTGAAATTTAATTACTAAAACATGAGCCTTAATTGAACTTCTGTCTGAGTGCATGCCCAAAGTAATTAAAATGTGACTGAGATACGCTTTAAAAGTTAATCGGAGAATCGGCGCTCTGTTTAAGGCACGTTATGAAGAAGCGACGGAGACGGGGGATTAGATCGAAGGAAGGAAGGGAGCAGTCATCAGCAAGCAACGGCTATCTGTGTTCAAACCGTCCTGTCCCGTCCCCCGGGCAAGAGGCTTGATCTCCTTCTGCGCTGCGGCTTAGTTTAGTGGATGATTAAAAATGAATTTGATTCAACAGTATATCACAGGTTTTCAGTCCTATTCCTAGGAGTCCCCAATCAGCCCTCAGGTTTAAACTTCTGCCATTCCCGACTCGCAGCCCGCCGCTATCCGGTTCAGCTCGGCGAGGAACGGACGCAGAATGGAAATCTGGAAAGAAGACAATCTGTTTGGATTGAGCGTTCACAAACTCAGCCGATTCTTTGCGTATGCCGACACCGATGCCAGGAAGATACGTCAGACGCGTCGCAATGCCAACCCTACCCACAGGCCTATCCTAGTTTAGAGGAAGGAGGGTCATAAACAACAAAGTGCCTCCCTCGCTCCCATGACTACCAGCATCTCCTTTTTCACTGGCACAAGTAAAAGCTTAGAAGTACTGAGAAAGCATGAATGTTCTCTGGATCCAGCCAGGGGCAATGTTGCAGCAGTGAGAACATGTAATCCCCATCTCTACCCTGAATGTGGCCACTTGGAGGGTTTGACCAGGCTTCATGGACCACCATGACCTCAGCACGGCTTTCTGTTGGCTAATGTAATCGACTGCTTTGAGACTGCTTGAATCACCCCAGTGCCCCGGGGATTAAAGATCACGTTTTCAATTCAAGCAGGATTTAGGATAGAGCCCACTCTCTCCGTCAATTTGTAAAATTTGTCGACATCTCTGGCTTTAATGCTGCCTTCCTTGGCAGGTGGTCTTTTCATCCCTGCCCTCAGCCCTTCCATGTCAGGCTGTTTTCAGGTGGACGCCAAGACGTTTATAGGTGACAACCAACTCAACATTGGTCCGATTGTGGACTTGTTCCTCCTCAAGTCAAGTACCATTTCCTTGGATTTGTAGATGGATCCTCAAACATTATTAGGCCTATACTCTCCATCCTATCCGTACCTGATAAACTCCACGACTGCTGACTTTTCTGAGAATTTCCTCAGGTGAAAGTTTGACACAGGAGAAGAAGGGGCTTTAGCAGGGCTCCCTGTGTTCCGCTGTTGCTCAAGGAGTGTTTGGACGAGCGGTTCCACAGCTGTACAAACTGTTGTCCATATGTTGTCCGGGTATAGGCAAAGATCAGCCCTTGGCGGATTTATCAGATGAACTCCACCCTGTCTTGGGTCTTGACATTTAAGAGATCATACAAAGCTGGTTATTGCAAGCCTTAAACACTCTAGGGTTGATTATTTGGCTGGCTTTTAACATCACCTGCAGTTCCCACACTTGGTCAGTTGAGATATACAAGTAGGGGTTTGGGGAGCTCGAGCCCCCTTCCAGATTTAAGAAGACAGCTGTAGTGTACTGGGCTGTGAATGGCCGTGGGAGGGGAGATTTTGGAGGAGAAATGGTTTAGGGGGGATTGATGATGATGAGGAGCTGCTGTTGGGAGGGGTAGCATTGTGCTGAACCTCTTGAAAAACATGTTCAGCTCACTGGACCCGTCCCAAGCCACCTCCGACCGTCTATTGTTTCACCCTGATGCAAGTTCACAGCTCATTTGGGGTGTTTTATCGAACCTGCTTTGCTGCGTCCTCCCATAAATATTTTTGTCCTCCCTCAATCTCGCCTTCGACACCTTATCTGCTCTTTGTACATGTGCCTGAAAGCCTGCTTCATAAGTCCTTTAGGTCTTTGTTCAGAAAACAACATACGGTCTTGGCAGGCACAATGGTGGCCAGGCAGATATTAATATAGTCTGTGGTGCAGTCAGTCATGCTGTTAATGGCAATGTCCTTTCTTCATGGATCGTTCCAGCTGTTTTTCACAAACAGTGCAACACCCCCCTCCTCAATCTCTCGCCCTCGTCCGCCCTTAATATCAGGACACAAAGAATGGGAACATCGCGGTCCGGACTAGTGTGTCCTATTGCAGCCGCGTCTTGGTAAAACAAAGCACACTGCGGTCCCGGTACTCCCGAGTCCTGAACTCCTATCTTGACGGCAAGAGACCTCATGTTCCCCATAATGATCGAGGGAGGACCGTTTCCGATTTTTCCATCAGTTCTGAGTCCAGATCTGCATCCTGTGTCAGATTTCCGCAGTTTCTCGGAAACCATGTGCCGGACCGCTAAGCGCAAACAGCTGATGGCGGTTACAAGTTAAGCAGCCAGTTCTTCTTCTTTTTATTTCTACTGCAAACATGGCATCTAAAATCATAAAAGGAAAAGAAGAATAAAAACTATTATAGGTAGGCAAAAGCGTCTCAAGGATGAAACCTGTTGCCATTGGTCCAGATCCATCTTTTACGTAACGGATCTAATCTGTTCATTGTCAAACCTACGTTTTTTTGTCAGCTGTGGAATTTCACACACTAACAATGGCGTGCATGTCAGAAGATCTCCTTTTTTATCAGACTAATCAAACAAAGTTGGAATCCAACGTTCATTTGGACGACCCGATATTGTGAAAAGCCAGCCCGCAGATTCGCAAACCTCTCCAAGAGAAATTCACAGGAATGGGATTTCAAGATCAGACCATATTTACCCTCCAAATCTACGCTCTGTGGTCATGAATGTGGTCCAGTTATGTGAGCGCCCCACTCAACAGCTGCCACCCGACGTCTCCATCTAAACCGGGCTCAATATCGCGATCCTGCGAATGCCGCCTGTAATTGTATCGACCTCGTTCGCAATTGAAGCGGGAATTGATTCGGAGATCAGATTCATCGCAAGTAAATTACAACAGACGAGACAATCAGGGCCAAATTGTGTCTAATTAGAGCTTAAACACATATCGATGCTACAGCGCAGCGAAGCCCTAACGCACATCAAAGGCAATTTGAGGATTTCTAGCTCTTTATATTGGGGCTGATATTAATTGAATGCATTAACCTTTCACAATTCATCACACTGACTTCACGCTTACTGTGCATTAGCTGCTATGCGGTCGAGTCGCTCGGCCAAATGGACGCCACTTGCTTAGGGCACATATTAAAAATTAAACGTCATCTTCTCATAATGTACTGACATACATATTTAACTGATCGTAATGAGCATCGGTCACTCTCAGGTAACCTTAGTTAATTTCTAACACACTTTCTCTGGTTACTCTTTACATAAGCACAGCATTAACAGGATAGCAAGTTGAGATTGACCTTCTCAGTCATATTTACAAAAAACAAAAACTGGAAAAAAAGAGAGAACTTACCTTTGGTCTTTCCGTGATCCTCAGAAGATCCACATGATACAACTTTCTACTGATCAGGTGACTTGTGTTCCCTAGTTTTCAAAAATGGGGATGTGTTATGGCAACAGGACTGAGAAAAAACCTAGAGACGTGACTACAATATGGATTTTAAATTCAAATATGTTCATTAAATATTTCTTACCAATAAAATCTTAGGCATATCTGAGATATAGAGCGACTCAACAATGGAAAAATGATTTCCGAAGAGAAATATTATAAATATTGCATTGTAAAGTGTAACGTATGCAATGGGTACAGAGGAGCGTGCACCCCAACGGCCAGTCTTTTGCCGGGTTGTGTAGCGGTTGCTGTTGCAGCCCCGTGTGATGATTCCCTTGTAACTGCCAATAAAGTGTCTCTGTGACAATGGATGGCATGGCAGGTACACAAACCCAGGCCACTGCTGTCGCCCGACTGTTGGACTTGGACACGTCAGCTGACAAGACAGCATTTGATGAATAACGAATGAAATCAGAAAAAAAAATCTACAGCACAAACCGCACTGTATGCGCCATGCTATATTTACCTGGAGAAGACATTAGTATGCGCAGCGTCAAACTCGGTTGTGTCCTGTGAACCTGTGAGCGCTTTTATCGATCGGCGGAGCAAATCTAGATTCGACGCTGACCAGGCTCTGGGTGCGACAAGCCCTCCTGTGTTTTTCCATCTTCACTGGAAACATTTCTGACCTCAGACGGCACGGTACGAGACAGACGGACGGCGACTACCACCTGTCTCCGGGATGCCCGAGAACAGAGGGTTTCTCCCCTCGGGTGGGCCGAAAAGGTCACCTTTCATTTGCTCTCGCCGCTATTTGTCGGACAGAATCCTGGCTGTGAAATATTCGAGGGGGAGGGAGTGGGGGTTGTGGGGGAGAACAAGCAGACCTCTGTGGTTGAAATAGTCCGAATGAGCAGATGTGAGCTGCGGATCAGTGTGGATCAGCGCTCCTGCAGAGCCGTAACCTTTAATTCGGTCAGGCGCGGAGCAGAGACGCAGGTCTCCTCAAAGTAGTGGTGGACGTGACTCGATCAGACGGGGCTGCAGGAAGAAGATTAGATGCAAAGCAGAAGCTAATTGAAAGATAGACCCCCGGCCATTGCTCTCCACTCACCTCGAATGAGCTTTATGGTACATTTTGGCAACTTGGAAAAGCAGATCTATATCTAGGAAAATACGATGTTGGAATTCCTGGCGGTGGTTTGAGGGGGGGTGGAGACAAGTTCAACAAGCATTACTTACAATGCGATAGATTCACCCGATGAACGATTGCATTTAGTCCTTTAAATTCAGTCTGAGATCTGGTCCGATTCAAACTAATGCGGGTTAAGGGTCAGTAGAAAGGGGGCGTGAGATTTGAACCCAGTAACTTAACTAGTAAGCCACTGATGATCCCATAACCCCTAATGTACAATGAATTCCACACACTTAGATGTTCGTCCATCTCAGCACCACTCTACTGGTCTTCATCAACAGAACCCAGTCCCACCAGAGTGCAGGAACTCCCTCCATCATTTAGTTATTAGGAGTCACTGTTATGTGCCTCCAAGGACTTACCACTGAGAACTCATTACCTTAAATCTATTTATTTATTCATCCATTATCTTCCGCTTAATCCACACGGGGTGCCCACACGGCAACTCTGGGCAGGACCAACCCTAGACGGGGTGCCAATCCATCGTAGGGTGCACACACACAGTCAGGCACACACTAAGGGCCACTTTAGAGACACCAATTAACCTAGCACGCATGTCTTTGGACTGTGGGAGGAAACCGGAGTACCCGAAGTAAACCCACGCAGACACAGGGAGGACGTACAGACTCCACACAGAAAGGACCCAGGCCGCCCCGCCCTGGGATTGAACCCGGGACCTTCTTGCTGCGAGTCAGCGGTGCCACCCCACCGAGCCCCTGTGCCGCCCCAGTTTAAATTAGATAACGTATATTTAACCTGGTTACTATATTTAATGTGCATTCCATTTGTAGTTTCGATTCCAAAATGTTGCAAAAGGAGGCAAATGTTTAGGTACAAATAATATTTTTTTTATTTCAACTGTGTGCTACTTTCATATTCTTTTAAAAGCAAGCTTCTTTCGGTTTCTACTAATCATAAGTAAGCTCTAATGCTAAAAAGATGATATAATAGAAAAAGAGGCATTTTATGTTTTGTTTTTTTTTTCCCCCCAACTTATAATAGGCTTAAATGGCTTAAATTTCCGGAGCAAGGAATACTTTTTATTTCATGATTTTATCATGTTTATGACTTATTTTATGACTTGTACATTTCAATAAAATATTGTTTTTATATATACATTTAAAAATGTTAAGTTATGACATTATATTTCATTTCTAGAACTATTTTATAGTTCTCTCTGTTAATATTTACTTTGCTTCTGTTTATTTAAAGTACTTTTTTTTTTCATTTTTGTGGGCATTTGTCCTTGCCACCGTCACCACTGGCTTGCTCAGTTCAGTAGTTTTGTTCCTACATGGAACATAAGCCAGTTTTAAAGCTTTTTTTTTCAGACGTTGCTCTGTTGTAAAGATACTATAGAATTAAATCTGGCACTGACTTGTGATCAATAATAACTGAGGGATGATAAAATATTTAAACAGCTTTCTGTTCACAGGCTCCTCATCATGTGACCAGTAAAGACGTTTGTTTTGTTTTCCTAGGCCATTGATTCAGTACATTAAACCGCATTAAGCTTTGTTCACGTTAAGCGTTTTGGACTCTCCCGGCTCTCGCAGCATTTGAGCTAGTAGAGCGCAGTTGGTCGAAACCGGTATTCTGCTAAAACTCGGCATCATGTTGGCGCTTTAGAAGTTTTGTCTCGTTGGAAATGCAGCCTCATTCATGACGGATCTAACTTTCCACACATATTACATTTAACATTTTCATCTTCCCTCAAAAGTGGAGCCAAACGGTTGAGCTCTTCTGAGCGTCTGTCTTCTACTAATGCTCTAGCAGGGCATAACAAGAAAAGATGACGTTCTTGATTGCAATACGCCTCTTTAATACAGATGGTTTTTTTTTTTTGTACAAATCACGGTCGTGCATTGGAAGCATAAATTGGGTTTGTAGGAATGCATTCGTGTAATCGGCATCTTTTTAAAAAAAATGTTTAAAGCTGAATCTAAATCGGAATCGGGTTCTAATCTAGACTCCACGTTATCACCCAGAGGTGACAGTGGCAAGGAAATGTTGAGAGGAAATTACTCAGGATCAGACATGGTGCTGCTGAGGGTGCCTTCTCATTCAAGTCGAGTCAGATTTATTTCTCTTTTTTATTGTCTCAAAACAGCATTTCAGTATTAGATTGTCTTTAAATTCCAATCCCAAATTGAGCAAGCACAGGGCGACCGTGGCAAGGAAAAACTCCCTAAATGTAATAAGGAAGAAGCCTTGGGAGGACCAAGACCCAAAAAGGGACCAAACCTCCGTGTGGCTTGGATATTAAATTTAAAAATTAATCTAGGCAAATAATTTTAGCAAGCTAAATAAATATTAATAGATAAATAAAGTAAGGAATAGAACAGCATAAATATGCATATCGACGATTATTTTGTCTGATGTATTCGATGTGATCATGTGACACAGCAGCCACACCCTCTTTGTGATCTACAGGACTGCTAGAGGTAGCATCCTTCTTAAACCCACAATCTCAACTGAAACTGGCCCAGTGGCAGCCGAACTATAAGTGTGCAAACTGGCAGTCGAGCACGACACCAGAACGGCGGCACGATGGGGAAATGATAGATGATCTGGGGCGCGGGAATTCTGGCCGCCTCTGACAGGTGTTGCTCAGACGTTCTCCCGGACTGAGTAATGAGCTCTGTGCTCGAGCACTCGGCTGATTGCAGTCAGAAATCTCTTTCCAGGGCAGGTAATTCACCACGGAGCCGTTAGCGCTGAGGACAGATCCATCTCCGCTCACCTCAGACGCCCGACATGTGCTCGCTCAGAGCAGGGTTTCTATGGAGACCAGGGCCGGGCGAGGTGCTTTGACAAGTTTTATTTATTGAAACACAGTCGGCCTTTTCACGTGTCTCAGAAAGAACGCTGAGCCATCACTGCAGACTCCTGAGTGGGTGCAGAGGTGACCTTGAGAAAAATGTATCTGGGTGTTACATAAAGCGATTTGTTATTCAGTGGAAGTATTGTGAGAACTCGAAATTCTTTTTAAAGGCATCGAATGGCGGGTATATGACGTTGCCTTGTATTGTTTGAATTTACTCCCTTTTACATTCAGTCGTTTGACAGACACCCTTTCCAGAGCGGCTTACAGCTCATACAGTCTTACAATCCATCCGAGAATTGTGGCGTTAAGGGTCTTGCTCAATAACCCATGTCCCCCTGTGTCTGCTTAGGTTTACTCTAGGTACTCCGGTTTCCTCCCACAATCCAGTCCAAAGACATCTATGGTGGGTTAATTTATTAATTTAGATTGGAATTGGGGGGGCACGGTGGCTCGCTGGGTAGCACCGCTGCTTCACAGAAAGAAGGTCCCTGGGGTCATTCTCTGTGGAGTCTGCATGCACCCCCCGTATCTGCGTGGGTTTACTCCGGGTACTCCGGTTTCCTCTCACAGTCCAAAGACGTGTGTAAGGGTAATACATCTCTAAAGGGGCCGTACGATGTCTGCCCTATGATGGATTGGCACTCCGTCTAGGGTTGTTCCTGCCCTTGCGCCCGGCTGGCCCATGACCACGTGTGGATTAAGCGGACGATAACGAATGAATAGATTGGCTTTGACTGTTGGAATGGCCACTGATAAAATAGTGGTTAAAAAAATACAAACAAATAAGCTCAATTAACCCAGCAGTAAAATATGGATAAGGCTAGAACACTTCACAGCTTAATTTTGTGTGTTACAGCTAAAGAGTAAGGGCTTTGAGCTCATCAGTTACCGGTGGGCCGAGCTGGGATTTGAACCCACAACCTTGCATTTAGTTGTCCACTAAGCCTCCACGGTTTCTACTGGAGAGTATATTTATGCAGTCTGGATGCTCCTTCTCTTCTCGCTCCTTCGTTTTGTTTAAATTGTAAAGTCAACACCCGTTCTTGGTGAAGCTTTACTAGTTAAAGGGCCAAAGATGATTTAGCAGACGACCTCAGCCAGAGCGACTTACAATGGATACAGTCCAAACAGTTGTACGTTAAGGTTGTACTGGTTGAGTTTACTTTGAACCCGCATTGTTGCTTAATGATTCCGCTAAGCTGTGGTGAGAGTCTCCAAGTGTTACATAAGCACGATATATGTTTATAAAAGCATATAAAAGTTCATTGAATAGCAGCAATGCTAGCAGGGCATTTGTTCAGAGATCGAAGCTTGTTTAATAAAACCAGAACAAAACTTAATAGTAGGAGTAACCATGGTAACTAACAGGCGCTGCAACAGTTAGGACCTGGTGGCTCATGACTAACTGTTTGAATGTATATTACGTGACACTAACTCCACCTGCTTTCAGACCTCATGACGTAATAGATCACCGTAATGACTCCTTTGTGCTGAAGCACATCATCAAGTCTGTATGACATCACAGACAAACTGCATGTAGTTTCAGTCAGGTAGCTGTTTTTCTGAATCGGAGTTTTAATAGCTGGATTGGCGAGACGATACAGCATGTGTGCCCGGCGTGGAAGTGGATGCTGTTTCGGTCGAGCAACAAGGTGTGAACAAGGTGATTTATGTTTTGTGAATGAATGAGAGGATAAAATATTGTATGGATTTAGGTGAGCTTTGAGCTGCCATGTTATGTAGAACGGATAAAGGCATGTAGACTTTCATCTGCTTCCTCTTTCTCTCTCTGTCTCTCTCTTTCCCTCTCTGTCTCTCTTTCCCTCTCTGTCTCTCTCTCTCTCCCTGTCTCTCTCCCTGTCTCTCTCCCTGTCTCTCTCCCTGTCTCTCTCTCTGTCTCTCTCTCTGTCTGTTTCTCTCTCTCTGTCTCTCTCTCTCTGTCTCTC